>CAUYTI010163360.1:0-10373 GCA_963575145.1 Galago senegalensis
TTTTTTTTTTTTGAGACAGAGCCTCAAGCTGTCCCCCTGGGTAGAGTGCTATGGCTTCACTGCTCACAGCAACCTCCAACTCCTGGGCTCAAGCAAGTCTCCTGCCTCTGCCTCCCAAGTAGCTGGGACCACAGGCGCCCGCCCCAACGCCCGGCTATTTTTTGGTTGTAGCCATTATTGTTTTTGGCGGGTCCGGGCTGGATTCGAACCCGCCACCTTAGGTGTATGTGGCTGGCGCCTTAGCCACTTGAGCCACAGGCACTGAGCCTGTACATATATTTTTATGTATTTATCTGATTATTTTCCTAAGGATAAGCCTAGAAATGGGATCGCTAGAACAAAGAGTATGTACTTCTTATGCTTCCCAGGCAGAATATACAAATTTATACTTCTACCAGCAGTGTATGAGGTTGCCTGGTTCCAAACATTAGTGTTATCATTTTCCTCCATCTTAGCAGACACCAAAGTATCATCATTTTTGTCCATTTTGTATGCAAAATATATTTAGACTGTTAAAGCTGGAAGGTACCTTGGAGATCTAATCTACTCTAGTTAATGTCTTATTTGATTTTTAGTATAGTGAGAAAGTGTTCTTTCTTAAATTCTGTTCTAAAACAATAAAGTACACAGTTTCTTCCACAGTTGCCTATAATGGTAAGATCTCTAGCCGTGATAAAGATGTTTTAGATTACTTTTGAAAAGCATTGAAGATCTTGTAATTTTCTGTGAAAATCATTCTGAAATATAATATGATTAAAATAGAAATTGCAAACATCAACTCTGGAGAAGCATCTTATTTTATCTATAGTGGACTATTATTTTCATAACAAGTTTGTTGTTAATGTTGCTTCTAAAGTACTAACTTTGTGGTAATTCTATCCCGTGTCTGTGACCCGTTTCACTAAACATTTCTTGTGTTGTGTTTAATCCCTATTCTTTCCAAATAAACAGTCTCTTTTGTTATATTGTATACATGGTGTGTCTTTATCTTATCTATGGAATTTTACTCTCTCTCCTTATTCACTTACAGCTGTCAATAGTAATCCTTTCCAGTATGTGAATGTGCCCATGTGTAGCTATAATAGTGATGAATTGAAGACTACGGTCATATTTTCCAAGTCAAAAGTGAAAATGCCTCTTCAAACAAAATTAGAAATGGCTCCTCAGAGGCAAATAGAGACAACTCCTGAGGCAAGTGTGGAAGTGCCCCCCAGGGTGAATGCAGAAGCATTACCCAGGGCAAGCATGGAAGCACCCTCCAAGGCATGTGTGAAAACATCCTCTGAAGCTAGCGTGGAAGTACCCCTCAAGGCGAGCCTGGAAGAGTCCCCTAAGGCAAGAGTGGAAGCACCTCCCGAGGTGAACATGGACTTTTCCCCTAAGGCAAGACTAGAAGTGTCCCCCCAGGCAAGTGGGTACTCCTCCCCTGAGGGCAGTGAGGACTCATCCCTTGTGGAGAGTGTGAATGTGTCCCCTGTGGTGAGTACAGATGAGTCCTTGGAGCTGAGCACAGACACATCCCCAGAAGTGAGTGTGGATATATCTCCCGAGCCAAGCCTGGAAGCACCCATTGAAGAGAGCTTAGAAGCATCCTCTGAGGTGACCGTAGACGTGAACCCTGAGGTAACAGTAGAAGCAAACCCTGAGATGGTGAACCCCAAGGTGACAAACCCTGAGGTGACAGTAGAAGCGAAGCCTGAGGTGATGAACCCTGAGGTGACGGTAGAAGCCAACCCTGAGGTGACAGTGGAAGCACCCCCTGAGGCAAGCATGGAAGCTTCCCCCAAGGCATCCCCTGAAATGAGCACAGAAGCATCTTCCAAGGCGAAAGTGAAAGATTCTCTGCAGGTTAGTCAAGTGCCTTTTATTGACAAATTTCCTTTTAAAATGTAAAATATTAAAATATGTATATTTTGTTGTATAGATCATGATAGGTCAGATTTTACAACATAACCAACTTCTTTTTTTTTTTTTTTGAGACAGAGCCTCAAGCTGTCCCCCTGGGTAGAGTGCCGTGGCATTACAGCTCACAGCAACCTCCAACTCCTGGGCTCAAGCGAGTCTCCTGCCTCTGCTTCCCAAGTAGCTGGGACCATAGGCACCCGCCACAACGCCCGGCCATTTTTTGGTTGCAGCCATCATTGTTGTTTGGCGGGTCCGGGCTGGGGATTTGAACCCGCCACCTTAGGTGTACGTGGCTGGCGCCTTAGCCGGTTGAGCTATAGGCACCAAGCCCATAACCAACTTCTTATTTATAATATTCTGTTATAAAGTTAATAGGATAACTAACTTAAACTAAGAATTTAATATTGTATGATGTTTATTATGCCACTTTCCTCCCACAGCTGGATTAGTTTTTAGTAAAAGGGAGAAAATGTATGTGTAGGTGAATTAAGTTTCTTGAAGAAAAAAAATTTTTTTATGTATTTATATTTTTTTGAGACAGAGTCTCACTGTCGCTCTGGGTACAGTGCCATGTCATCACAGCTCACAGCAACCTCCAACTCCTGGGCTTAAGTGATTCTCTTGCCTCAGCCTCCCAAGTAGCTGGGACTATAGGTGCCCGCCACAACTCTGGGCTACTTTTGGTTGTAGTTGTTTGGCAGGCCCAGGCTGGATTTGAACTCGCCATCTCTGGTGTATGTGGCTGGCACACTAGCCACTGACCTACAGGCGCTGAGCCTGAAGAAAAAAATTTTGAACATGTTCTAAACCCTTAATTAGGATTTAGAAGTGGAGTTAGGTTTTAAAGTAAAAAATTCTTTTAAATTAGTTATTTCTGTAACCTACTTAAATTGTGTAATATGAATTATTAGTCTGGAATAAAATATCTTCTGTACCTAAGTCTCATACACTAAAAGAAAATTGGGATTTAAAGAATTATAATTATATTTTATTCAGTGTTTTTCTCTTAAAAAGAAAAGCCAACTGCTGTAAAAGTAATCTTATCTTATTGCATTGATCTGTTAAGAAATCAGAAATGGACAAACAGACCTCAAGCCCTATTACCAAGAAGCCTGTATCGTCACACATGCCAACTAACAAATGGTCACCATCTCTTATGAGCAGGTGGCATCCACCTTTTCCTATGTGCACTACGTAAGTAGCTTATTCGCACTGTTCTGATGGGCATTATACAGGATAAGTTCCATGTCAGTGTTTCATGAATGAAATAATACAGTATGTAACATAAATGAAAAGAGGGGGAAAAAACATTTAGAAATGAGTTTACTTTTTAGAAAAAAATCTCAGATTGTAATACCATTATCTCGTAATATCGAGACATGTTTCATGAGATTGTACACTAAAAATTAATTAGCATATGTGTATTACTTTTTCTCCCCAGGCAAATCCGAAGGAACCGCCCTCCGTCACCTTCAGTAGTTATTTCAAAACAATCATTACCAGCTTCTCTTTTCCAAAGCGTAAGACCTGTTCAGCATACACCAGTTGCACAAAATACATTGGGTACTGTCAGAAACAAGAGAGAAACAGTTTCTAAATCTGCTAACAAATGTGAGGCTTCAGGCCAAAAACATGTGATCTGTGAAGGTAAGTTCTTTCATTAAGAAGTTTATTTTAGACCGGGTGTGGTGGTTCATGCCTGTAACCCCAGCACTCTGGGAGTCTGAGGTGGGCAGATTGCTCACAAATTCAAGACCAACCTGACCTAGAGCAAGACTCCATCTCTAAAAAATAGCCAGGCGTGGCGGATGCTAGTCACAGCTACTTGGGAAGCTGAGGCAATAGGATCACTTGAGCCCCAGGAGTTTTGAGGTTGCTGTGAGCTGTGACACCATGGCACTTACCAGAAGTGACAAAGTAAAACTGTCTCAAGAAAAAAAAGTTTATTTGAGCAACACTGACAATCTTAAGGTAATTTGGGAATGATCAACTTTATTTTATTCCTCAATTGAGAGTGATCTTTCTTTTAGATAGAGAATTTCACCAACCATTGGTACATAGAACTATTTCTTCTATTTGCTTGTCCTTGCAAGACCTTCTTCCCCTACCCCTTTGCTTTGGAAAATCCATTTTTGAAACCACTGTTAAAAGTACATTGGATGAGAGGGTTAGTCTAGGTCTTTCCTGCAGTCTCCTCTGATACTGGGTAGTTCTTAGAGAAAGCATACCAAACAATTCATGGAATAGCAGATTTTCTTCAGGAGGTTTAGGTTTGTTTGCATGCCGTAAAGTGGTATGCCTCGATTTGTATAGTATTCCTAAAAGTGCCATATTGTCATTTTGCCTTCTTTTCTTTGTTATGTTTCACATTCTTAATATCCATGGACATTGGTTTTTTTTTTTTGTTTGTTTGGTTGGTTGGTTTTATTTTTTTTTTGAGACAAAGTCTTACTTTGTCCTTGATAGAGTACCATGGTGTCATAGCTCACAGCAGCCTCAAACTCTTGGGCTCAAGCAATCCTCTTGCCTCAGTTTTTTCATTTTTAGTAGAGATGGGGTCTTGCTCTTGCTCAGGCTGGTCTCAAACTTCTGAACTCAGATGATCTACCTGCCTTGGCCTCCTAGAGTGCTGGGATTATAGGCATAAGCCACCTTGCCCAGCCCATGGACACTGCTTTTTTAAGGAATTCCACATAATAGAAACCACCTTTTTATTATAAATTATTTGTTCCTGATACATCTTAAAATTTTGATTTTCATATGTGATTTGTTCAAAATAAGTGACAAACTAAAATATTACAATGTACCTCCACATAGTCATTTTATTCATAATCTTGGGGTTTTTGTTATCTAGTTAGCCACTTTATAACCAACTAAATATGCATATATATACTTCTATCAAAGTTTAGCTAAGCAGAAATTACATAGTTAAAATTATGCACAAATGTCAAAATATGTGCTAGATGTATTTTTGTTTAGTTGAGTATTTAAGATACTTGTACCCTTCATTGGGACTAAGCATAATCTTGCCTTCCTCTATATTTAGTATTCCTTACTCTATTACCGTGGGGTCAATTGATGCTATTATCTCAAAACAGCTAAAACCAAAGGAGAAGTACATTGTTTAATTTTGGAACAGTAGTTGTTAAAAGGCAACAATGCTACTTCTATTGTTATGGAGGCAATTTGAACAAAATGTGTTACGTATAGTTTGTGTGTGCTGTATAAATTTTGGACTATGTATGTATTGTTTGGTTTTTAATTGTTTTGGATTGCATTACACTTCTTTGTTGAACCTAGGGACAGTAAGTTCCCTAAACTAATTTTTGAACATGTTTATTTAAACCAGAGTCTGGTAATAAAAGCACACTAGAGACTATGAATGCTGAGGAGGCAACAAAAATTTTGACAGAAAGACGCCGCCTTGTTCGGGAACAAAGAGAAAAAGAGGAAGAAGAAAGACTCCGGCAAGAAATGGAGTCAAGGTCAGCACAAAGTCATCTTTCCTTTACCAAAATCTTGGTTGGGGCCCAAATTTTAAAAGTCAAACTTACCCTCAAGTTAAATTCTCAAAGAGCTACTGACTTTCTTAAGTGAAGATCAGAAATTTCTCATTGCCTTCTAAAAAAGTAAAGAAAGTATAGGAAGCATTTCATGCCCTTGTAAATGGCTGAGCAGAGAGGACCATGGTATGTGGAACAGTGGTCTCCATATATCACATGCCATTAAGGTGGTAGCACAAATAATGCATAAATATCGAATTCATGTCCAGGGTTTGGTCTCTTAGCTGTAGCACAAGAGTAATCACACAAGAACATTTGTGGGTCAGTCCCTTTATTTTAAAAGGCATGTAACTTCAGAATTTGTAAACCTGGAAATTACACTTATTCATGTTTTACTTTGGGTGCTTTCCAGTGATCATTGTGACAATTGAGTCTCATCAGGCCAGTGGGCCTTAGGTGGAAGGATTTCCTGTGGGCAGCAAGTCTCACATGCAAATTGAAGCAAAAGTTTTCTTGCTCCATCTTGAGGCCTGTTTTATGTGGGGCCCTATAATGTAAATTTCTGTCCACTGGCTGCAAGGAATAATAGCACTACTGATTTTGCTTTTAAGTATTAAGTATTCTCTGAAATACAATCATATATACTGTCCATATACTTTAAGTCAGACATTTTTGGATATGGGTTTGGGAGAAAGGACATGAGAACATTGTGAATAGCAAAAAACTATAACTTAAAGAATATTATTCATTGCTGTTTTTTTTTTTTTTTTTGAGACAGAGCCTCAAGCTGTCCCCCTGGGTAGAGTGCTGTGGCATCACAGCTCACAGCAACCTCCAACTCCTGGGCTCAGGCGAGTCTCCTGCCTCCGCCTCCCAAGTAGTTGGGACCATAGGCGCCCACCACAATGCCTGGCAATTTTTTGGTTGTAGCCATCATTGTTGTTTGGCGGGCCTGGGCTGGATTTGAACCCACCACTTTAGGTGTATGTGGCTGGCGCCTTAGCCACTTGAGCCACTTTATATAAACAGAGCTAATTTAGCGTTTGAATGTAGTAAATACTGGTGCAACACGGGACGCTCTAAAGTACTCCTATAGCCCCCACACAAGATTGAGTATGAGCACATGTAAATAAGACCTTAAACAGTTAAGGAATGATTATTTCTCTTATATTTGTGCATGTGTGGTTTTTTGTTGTTGTTGTTGTTTTATTGAGACAGAGTCTCACTTTGTTGCCCTTGGTAGAGTGCCACGGCATCATAGCTCATACCAACCTCAAACTCTTGGGCTCAAGTGCTCCTCTTGCTTCAGCCTCCCAAGTAGCTGGGACTACAGGCACCTGCCACAATGCCCGGCTATTTTTAGTGATGAGTTCCCGCTCAGGCTCAAGACTGGTCTGGAAACTGTGAGCTCAGGTAGTCCACCTGCCTTGGCCTCCCAGAGTGCTAGGATTATAGGTGTGAGCTGCCATGCCACCACACCTGGCCCAGTGTGTTTTTTTAAATGCAAACTAGTCCACTACTTGATAGAAATCTTTTTCTATTCTCAAGGGTTAGTTTCTTCAATTTAAAAAGGGTAGAATTATGTAAATCATGCGTAATGACAACACAGAAAATGTATTGAATCTGGTGTAAATATATTTACTTTACTATACACAAGCAGTTTCATTATGAAAACTCAATATTGCAAGCTGAATATGGCAACAAGCAAAATAAGTACTAAGTTATTTAAATACTCTGTCATTAGGGAAACAAGAGATGTGGCAGAGGAAACAGTTGAAGGGCAAGCAGAAGAGTTATCAAAACTCAAAGATGAGCAGCAACAAAAGGATACAAAACAGAAGAAAGGATGTCAGGATCAAGAAGACCAAGAAGGACTACTGCAGGTTTGCTGGCTTAATGCTTTATAATCTGGGATGAGAACCAGATTATGAAATTCAGTTGGAACTCAAAGCAAAAATCTGTGTCTCTGAGAAAGGAGATGGGCAGATGTAGCATTCTCTGGCTGCAATTTTATATTACAATCTCCTTGTTACCCCATGTCCCATACTGCAGGTCATTTTCAGCCACCCTGAGAAGATCCCAGAATGTTTTTTAAGTGAAACAAGTAGAAGGCAGCAAATTGTAGTTTAGTAGTTCTTTAGTTTGAAATACAAATTGCTTCTACAAATTAAACATCACAGGTTGGTTTTCCCCATCTTATATTCTGTGATGCTATACACAGCACTCATAGCTCACCCTACACACTACTGACAGATAAGATAAAACATTATGAACACCACTAAAAGTTTCAAATCCTTAAATTAACAAAAAAGAAGGTCTGGCTCATCTAAATTTAAATCATCAGGTAAATAAATCCCCAAACTGATCTCAGGCTATATAATCAGTTTGAATTATTACTATAGCCCAATTTATATTCCTACATTTAGTCCATCATTCATAAAAATTGGTTACAGGTCCATAAATGATTGTATTCATTTGAATTCCTCAGGAAGCTACCTTTAAGAATCCTCTGAGTACTTGAGAGAAATAAAACTCCTGTGGTAAAGTTCCACAATATAGTTTTAAAGTAAGGTGGCCTGATGTTCATAATGATACCTGAGGTCCTGAATCCTTAAGATAACATTTAGCCTAGTTTTGTGCTTTCTAACTAGTGCTTTGAAAACTAATAGTCCATCAATCTCATGTGTATTACATATATATATATATATATATATATATATATATATATATATATAGAACCCTCAGTCAAAAAGTTACCTTTTGTCATGCTAGATAACTTTTTACCATTTAACTTTAAAACATTCTCTGGTGTAACTCAGATACATTGAGATTTAATAATATTTTTATACAAATTTTCTAGAAAGGGAACAACAAAATAAAGGCTCAAGAGGAAGCGGACAAACGCAAGAAAGAACATGAGAGAATTATGTTACAAAATTTATATGAAAGATTAGAAAGAAAAAAGGTACTTGCTGTCTGTTTGGGGGGGTTGATTCTTTGTTTAAAACAATGTTGGGTGTATGATATGAGGACATAATTTTGAAAATCACAAATTAGGTACATGCTAACTAACCCCTGCTTGTTTTCCCACTATACTCTTCTTATCCAAGGATCTGACCTCTCCTATATAAAGGCTTTCTTCTTAGTGACCATACGTACCTCTTCTTGTGGACTATTGGTGGTCGTTATAGCAATGCATTAATGCATCAAACCTCTAAAAATAAATTCTTTGAACAAAATTATTCCTATCATGGTGGGATTTGCTGGAAGTTAGAGTTTCTTTGAAACTGTGATGGAAATTGCAGCAACTGCATCAAAAGAAGCAGAGTACAGGCCTCTCTGAGAGGCCAAAGTGCAGGCCATTTGTAAGGTTGGGACACATGGGAGGAAGCTCATCTGGAAGCCTCTGTTAATAGAGTCTTAGTAGATTGGTCATACTGAGGCAGCCAGGGAGCTGAAGCTCTCTTCACCTCCAGGGAAAGAAATGTATGCAGGGGAGAGAATTATCCCTCCCTAGAACACATTGCTTCTCTGCCTCCTGTCTTCTCTCTTTAGTTAAAAAATCTCTTAGCAGTGTGATATCATTGAGGTGTATTATTTTCATTAACATTGGCTTCAGAAATGGTCTGTTAAAACTAAAATCTTATTGTAAGCTCTAACTGGTTTGTAGTAATATGTGCTTAGTCTAAGTGATGAATTTCCATATGTACAAAATTAAGAGTGGGATGTTATCATTTGGATGATTGTGTTTTGATAACAAGTACACAAGTACCACTGTTACCATTCAAGACATTTTGTAGTTGATACCAGGTTTGGAAGCGGGAACCCAGCTGCCACCCCAAGCCTTTGTTGGTTAAGCCTATGATTTTGGAGCAATTCTGCCATTGTCCACCTCTGTGAAATGAAGATAACTCTTTCAGGACCACTGTTTGGTTTTTAATCTGTTTTCCTGTTTGAATTTTTATTTTCCTTCAAATAGAGAATTGAGGAAATTATGAAGCGGACGAGAAAGACAGATGCTAATGCCTCCAAGGTAGTCTCTGTACTCCTACTACCGGCAGTGTATCAGAATTACTATTGCTTCACATTTTTGCCAGCCTGGTAGTAATGAGATGTAGTATTGCATTTGTATTTCCCTAATGTTAAAAAGGTTGAGTGTATTTTCATGTCTTTAGTCAGCTTTCATGTTTTCTGTGTGAAATGCTGCTTTAGGTCTTTTGCCTACAACTTTTCAGTTGATTTGTCTTTTTCTTATTCGTAATTCTTTCAGTGTTCTTCTAGATATTGCTGCTTTTTGCTTATGTGTTGCAGGTATCTTTGCAGTTTGTGGCTTGTCTTAATGTTGTCTTCTGCTAGATGGAAGTACCTCATTTTAATGTTGTTGAATTTATCAATATTTTCTGATGACTAAGTCAGGTACCTTTTACATATGTTTATGGGCCATTTGGAGATTCACTTTGATGAGTTAGTTACCTTTCTGAGTCATTTGCTCATTTTCCTATTTTGTCACCTACTCTGATTAAGAGTACTTTGGATAAAAAAAATAGAGAGAAAAAAGAGTCCTTTGAATATATGTATTGTAGGTTAATTCTGCCATGCTGTAGTTTGCTTTGCATTCTCTTAATGTTTTTTGATGAACTAGAAATTTATTGTTTGAGGGTTTTTGTTGAGAAATTTATTTTAATGAACTCAGATTTACCATTTCTTTTCTTTATGGTGAATGCTTTTAATGTCTGTTTCATTATTATATATGTACCCCAACATCATGTCTTTTTTTTGAGACAGAGCCTCAAGCTATTCCCCTGGGTAGAGTGCTGTAGTATCACAGCTCACAGCAACCTTCAACTCCTGGGCTCAAGCGAGTCTCCTGCCTCAGCCTCCCAAGTAGCTGGGACCACAGGCGCCCGCCACAACGCCTGGCTATTTTTTGGTTGCAGCCATCATTGTTGTTTGGCGGGTCCGGGC
>CAUYTI010163361.1:0-28308 GCA_963575145.1 Galago senegalensis
CCAGCCCCAGCTTGCCAAACAGCAATGATGGCTGCAACCAAAAAATGGCCAGGCGTTGTGGCGGGTGCCTGTAGTCCCAGCTACTTGGGAGGCTGAGGCAGGAGACTCGCTTGAGCCCAGGAGTTGGAGGTTGCTGTGAGCTGTGATGCCATAACACTCTACCCAGGGGGACAGCTTGAGGCTCTGTCTCAAAAAAAAAAAAAAAAATCGAGTTCCTCCCTCGTTATTCTGAGGTCAGGTCAGCTTGCGGTGACGCCCTCCCACCCAACTCCAAGTCTGTGATACTTACCAGCATTTTGTGCTGGGCCCTTTTTTTGGTGGGTGCACTGAGTTGGTGCGTCCTATATATGTACAGAGAAGGACCAGGGTTAGGACAGACAACCTCCACAGGAGGAAGAATACAGATACTGCACTTACTGCTGGGTTCAAACACATGCTCTGCCGCTTGCCAGGTAAGACAAAACCCGTTTTCTCTTACATAAAATGGGTGGTCATATATCCGTATAGAGTTAGATGTCGGATAACACTGTGTGGTTCTAGCCAGAGTGTCTGTCTGCACGGGGTGGGTGAGTCCGATGTCCAGCTTCACCAGGCACCATCAGCTTCAGGACCCTGTCCACTCCCTCTGTGGAACGTCTTGGCCACCCCTGTCATTTTCTCCACATCCACCTCAGCCACCCAGGCTCAACCCACTGAAGCCTCTGAGAGTTTGGGCCCATTCACTATTTCTGGACTCAGATGAAGTTCACACCGTGGCATGCAGGGTTGGCTTCCCCAGCAGCTGCACAGAAGGAAGGAGGAATTAATGTCCCAGAGCCGCAGGCTGGATCAGCGAAGGAGATGGGAGCGAGCTAACTGCAGAGGCCCCTTCCTTCTCCCTTCACCTGCTCTGCAGAGGCTGTTGAGAAACGTCTCTCTTGGCAGAGGAGCCGCCTGTGCTTTTCTTAAGCTGAGACCAACCCTCTAACATACCACCTTGTGTGTGCTTTCCCACCCTCAGTCCTTCTGCCCGACTCTGTTATCTCACAATAAACTGTCAGCAGATGAGTTTGCCTCAGTTGCTGCAAATGTGACAGCTGATGGCCAGTGTTGTGAGCTCTGGTTCCCCTGCCCTCTCCCGTCCCCCTGCCCTCTCCTGTTCCCCTTCCCTACGGCAACCTCGTGCCCTCTCCCGTTCCCCCCCCCATCCTCTGCCCTACAGGCCTTCCCGGCCATGTTCC
The DNA here is from genome assembly GCA_963575145.1 of Galago senegalensis. NCBI lineage: Eukaryota > Metazoa > Chordata > Mammalia > Primates > Galagidae > Galago > Galago senegalensis. The sequence continues at coordinate 1,221 of CAUYTI010163361.1, forward strand.
CATACTCTCCAGAATTCAAAGAGCACAGAAAATCCCAAGTTTCACATAAAGTTTTCAGTAGATGAACAATGGTGGAAAACTCACCAAGGCTTGCTTAATTACTGTTGTATAACCATAACCATTGTGATTTAAGATGTCTCCATTGATCAATTATTGTTAAATAATCATAACCATTGTGATATGAGATGTATCCATTGACAACCAAGCTGTAACTGCCAATGGCAACGTTCCTCATCCCTCCCACCCTCACTCACTTAAGCTATGCAGAGAAAAAAAGGTATAAAAGACAAAAAGCCTGCACTTCGGGGCTGCTTGTCTCAGAACAACGGCCCCCTATGCAGGTGTGAATGAATCACCAATTAATAGCATCTGAGAGGTCTGAGTTTATTTTTTCATAACCCCCAGGTTCTTTCACCAGAACCGGCCCTTCTGCAGGAGAGTTCACCTCTAGCGCTTTCACCTCTTTAATGTGTGAGGTTAATTCACATGTGGAGCTGGTTGTGGAAGATTAAGTGGCTGCTGCTTACGGTTGGGGCCATGAAATTAATAAGGATGGGGTAACTGCATTTGCCATCACTGGCCTCAGAAAAGGAAGTATGTATGCTTAGTAAAGCAGTTTATCAGCTCCAAAGCTTCCAAGGCTGCTTTCAAAGATACTTTTTCATCTTTGGCAGCCACAGGGAAGACCTGCTGAAAGTCAGGCCCAGGATCTGATTCTAGGCTGGCAGAGCTGCCAAGGGCATGAAATGTGGAGCCTTGACACTGTCCCTTCTCAAAGTCATGGCCCTGGCAGGGAAAGAATGAAAACTGGAAAGATAGGATGAATCATTGAGTACATCAACCAGGGACCTTGAACTTAACTTCCCTTTGCCATCCTGACTGCAGAAACAGCCTCCTCTCCCAAGGTGAGGTGGAAATACTCCCCTTGCCTGAACACCATAGAACAACTTCACCTGATACAGGAGCTTTGCAAAATGACATCACTCAAGACGTGTCCCCCTTAGACCCATCACGCTTCCACAACAATAACCAGACTTAGGTCTCAGCACAGCCTAGGCAGGGAAGTACAAACCCTGACCAAGAAAATTAGTCCAGTGAATTGTAGGAGGCAGCTGACATCTGCTGGCCAACACTGGGGGAACACGTAGGGACTAAATGAGGGTGTTAGGCCCAGCAGGGCCTAATCTATAGCAGGTAAAATATAACCAGGATATGGGGGAGCTCACCCATATGTGACCTGGGACTCCATATTTTTGTAAGAATTACTTGGAGTCAGTCTAGCGATTACCCAAGATGGCTCCTGCATGTTGACCTACAGTAAACAGGATGGAAATGCAAGAATGGCCTTTTTGCATTATTGAGGAAGATGTCAAAAGACTAGAAATACAATGGTCATACCATGTCCCTGAGGAATAGGCTAAGTCTCCTGCTGTTTGTTGTAACATAACTCACAGGGACATTGGTCATCTTAACATCTGGCTGGTCTATAGTAGTGATGGTGTCAGGCCAGTTGGTGACACTGGTGCAGGAAGTCTTGCATTACCAGAGGAGAGAAGGTAAATCCCAGTGGTGTTTAGGGTGCCCCATCAGTGAAATCTTTAGAGGTTTTGTGCTTAGGAGTACTCCCAAGAGGTTCTCTTTAAAGTAAAGCACAAGTTGTACTTTATACTTCGTCTAAGAAAGAGGCATTGTGCTTGGCGGGCCACCTTGGGTTTAGAGACAGCACATACTGCTTGGGCATATTACTTGGACTCATTTATTGAGTGATGGGGAAGGTGCCAGTAAGTGGGGCCCAGGGGGAAAGAGGGTTTTCCAACAAACAGAGGCTGCACTGTCAAACATACAAGCCAGCAGATTCCAAGAAGCAGTAGCTGCCTTGAGTTACAGAAGGATAGATATTAAGGGACATCCCTGGTAAATTTTGATGCAGAAGGCAAACTCATGGAGTTCTACAACAAATTCAAGCCCTCCACAGCAGAACACTCTTGAAAATAGCTTCTGGTTTGCTGCAGGCCGTGGGCGGCACTAAGCCCCTGTCCATGGGACAGTAGGCGACTTTCTGACTTGAGATGGTCATCACGAGCTAAGGGCTCTCAGATGTACCAAATGAAAAGTCAGGCAGACAAGGAAGCCACCATCTCGTCAGGGACACGGCTTGAGCAGGTCTGTTAGGTATAAGCAAACTCTCTGATCTCATCTGTCCTGTTTCCAAGGCACGGATACCTGTTCCTCAGCTCACCTACGGCTTCATGAGGGAGTCTCTTCATCCAGCTGATGGAGAAAGAAAGGACTCAGGCCTGGCTCCCAGGTGAGTCAGTGTGCTATGCTGATTTCAGCCACAAACAGAACAAAAACTCCATCTTAGCCCCACTCAGGAGCCCCTGCAGGGTAAGGGTGGGCAGAGCTGTAAGCAAAATCCTCAGCCATTCACTTCACGAGAAAGAAGTGGTGGAAATAAGGAGATACACCAACTTCTGGGCTGTGACAAATGTCCTGATGTTGATCAGGAATCTGAAGATAAAGGCTAGGACACTGGGGACAAGGAGGTCTGAGAAACAGAGGTACCGGTGTGTGTCTTTCAATAGGGTTATGGTGGGTTTTTTCCTCTAGGAAAGTCTTGTATTTATTTTGTTAACTATATCCCCTAAATATTTTATAATTTATGGCTGTATTTTTTCTATTATGTTTTGTCATTACTGAGACTCTCTTGATTTTTATAGGCTAATATTCTATACAGCAGCTTCAGTAAATTCAGCTTGAGGGAATTTCTATCCTGAAGTTTTTGGACTTTTTTCTAAGCATGAGATAATTTTTTTTTTTTTAGAATTTGGGTTTCAAAGATCACTTTCTATAGATTTTGTTTTGTTTTTTATCTATTCTCTTCCCCTCGCCTGTTTATGGAGTTGATGGGGGTTTTGCCTTTGCTTCTGTACATTCCGTAAGTCAAATAAACAGAACCTCATGTTGCTGAGAGGGGGGTGCTCTAGCCCTTGCTGACATGGGGCAGTTGCTGGGTCAGTCACTGCGCCAGGGGTCAGCTTGGCCCATGTGCCAGCGGGTAAGCTTTGTTGTGATCCACTCGCTCCCTTCCTGAGCCCATCCCACTGGGGTGCCCAGCTGTGACAACTATTATCTTCTGCTGTATTTCACAGCTTGAGAAGGCCAATCTCAGGCCGTGGCTTTAAGCACTGAGCCTGGTTCCTGCCCTTCTCATGGAGCACTTGGCCCCACAACAACCAAGTTTCCAGTGACAACTATTAGGGTTCTGCCCCTGAGCCCAGCCAGCCTTGGTTTCAGCCCCACTCACCACTTTACATTTCTATACCTTTTATGATGTGTGATGAAGTGTACCTTGTTTCTGAGTCCAGCTATGTCATAATGATTTTCTTACTGTCACCATAAAAAAATTATTCCAAGCAGTAGGTGGTATTAGAACATATTCTGAGAATGCAACTGAATTTTGCATTGTTTGGGCTATTTAGAAATGAGATGTTTAGCCACATAACAATTCATGTTGACATAGGATTCCTTTAAGTTATAAATTCTCAAAATGCTCAGCTAGCTGACATTTCTAAACATCCCTTCTGCATAGTTTAACTCTGTTTTTATTTTATTTACTTAGTTATTTTACAAATAGTTTGAGAAAACTGCTTTGCCTATTACCCCATTGACTTCTTGCCTTAAATTTCTGCTACTGAGAGGTGTGTGGTGGGAGTGGTGGAAATGTGAGGACAGGACTGTTTGATTGATGCCACACACTAATAACTCTGATGCCTCCCGCAGTTTGAGCGAATCAGCCGGTCATTTCCCCTCTGTGGCATGGACAGTAATGACCATGTAAATGCAGGCATTGTGCTGTGTGCCACCTGTCAACGGGACCTGCTGGAAACAAGTGACCTTAGTGTCAATGAGCTGATTATGCCGAGATCTGTCCATTTGGTCCCAATAGCTCCCTGTAGTCCCTTCAAATGAACAAAAATGAAAACATTTTAGGGAGCATTTAAGCATATGTGAAGCCAACAGATCTTACGACAGCTCATATCACAAATGTTTCGTACCTCCAAACAGGGACGCACCGGGCTGAAGTACATTAGGAAGAAGAATATCACTCTGTTAGGGGTGTTAAAAGGGCAGAAGCCACAGAGAAGGGAGGCAGGCGATCCACAGAAACAGCCACACAAAGACCAGGAGCTGATGTGCGTTCCAAGGAGAGTTCAGGCTGCAGCTTCAGGACACAAGAGACATTTAGGTTCCTTTTTGGATCCTTGCATAAAGTCCCTGCTATTGTTACTGGCCTTACAGCTGGGATTGAGCACCCAAATGCCATCAGGGCTGAGCCCCAAACAGCTGAGTATAGGGGCTGGGGAAGAAGATGGGGAACTAGGAAGACACATCTGTCTAAAGAGGGGGCATCCTCCAACCAGCTCTCAAGGAGGATGGGGCCCAGTTGTTGGCCTTCCTTCAGATTTTTCCAAAGGGAACCAGAAATCTAGATTTTAATGTGAAATCTCTAACTTGTTAAATGTTGGCAAGAAAGTCAAGCATTTAAAAAATGATGTCACCATTTGCTAACAACATGACATGGGTAGAAAACCCTAAAGACACCACCAAAAAAAACTGTGAGAAGTAAGAAATGAATACAGTAATGTTGCATACAAAATCAACACACAAAAACCAGTAGCGTTTGTTTGTTTGTTTGCTTTGACACAGAGTCTCACTTTGTCGCCTTTAGTAGAGTGCTGTGGCATCACAGCTCACAGTAACCTCCAACTCTGGGACTTAGGTGATTCTCTTGCCTCAGCCTGCTGAGTAGCCAGGACTACAGGCACCTGCCACAACCCCCAGCTATTGTTGTTGCATTTGTCACTGCTGTTTTAGCCACTTGGGGCCAGGTTCAAACCCACCACCCTCAGTATATGGGGCTGGTGCCCTATCCACTGAGCCACAGGCACTGCCCACCAGCAGCCTTTCTATAAACTAGAATAAAAAAAAGGCAAGAGAACAATTCCATCTATAATACCTATTTTAAAAAATAAGGTAAAAGACCTAGGAATAAGTTTAACCAAGGAACAAAAGACCTGTACACTGAAAACTATAAAATGTTTATGAAGGAAATTAAAGAAGATATAAATAAATGGGAACATAGCCTATGTCCACGGATTGGAAGAATTAATATTGTTAAAATGTCTATGCAACCAAAGTAATGTGTAGATTCAATGCAATTCCTATCAAGATTTGAATGTCATTTTCGATAGAAATAATAGGCTCAGTGCTTGTAGCTCAAGTGGCAAAAGCACCAGCCACGTACATCAGAGCTGGAGAGTTCCAGTCCAGCCTGGGCCTGCCAAACAACAACAACTACAACCAAAAAATAGCTGGGTGTTGTGGTAGGTACCTGTAGTCCCAGCTACTTGGGAGGCTGAGGCAAGAGAATCGCTTAAGCCCAGGAGTTGGAGGTTGCCGTGAGCTGTGACATCTCGGCTCTGTCTCAAAAAAGAAAAAAAAAAAGAAAAGAAAAGAAATAACAAAACTAAAATTTAGTTGGAACCAAAAAAATCCCCAATAGCCAAGGAAATCGTGAGCAAAAGAAGGAAGGTGAAGGCATCACATTCCCTGATTTCAAATCATACTACAAAGATACTGTAATTGAAACAGGAGGGTGATTGCAAAATAATAGACACATTGACCAATTTACCAGAACAGAGAGCCCAGAGGAACCGCAGTGTGTATAGTCAGCTGGTCTTCAACAAAGTGTCAAGAACATGCAACAAGAAAAGGATCGCCTCTTCAGTAAATGGTGCTGGAGAATTGGACATCCACATACAGAAAGATGAAATTAGACCCTTCCTGGATGCCAATTTTAGAAGAGTCAATTCAAAATGGATTAAAGACTTAAATACAAAACTAGAAACTATGAAACTACTAGAAGAAAACACCAGGAAAACTGCACAACATTGGACCAGGTGATGATTTTATTTTTATTTTCACTCAGAAATGCAGACAGCAAAAGCTGCCATGGACAGATGGAATTACATCCAAGTAAAAAGCTTCCACGAAACAAAGGAAACATTTAACAGGATGAAGAGACTCTGCAGCGTGTCACAAGTGTTTATATCTTTATTTACTCGAGATGCTACATCCGTTTGCATACTTATAATGGGTTTATTTATATCTGTAGATACTGAACCAAAATAAATTCAAGAAGAATTAAAGATTAGAATGTTAAAATAATTTACGTGTACCAAAAATATTATGTTAAGGACAAAGTGTCTGATTTCCATAAGTACGAAGTTTGACAGTTGATGTCACTGACATTTCACTTTGACCCTGGTGGTGTATTTTTATTGTAAAGGTACAGCCTCATTCTTTGAAACATTTTTCTAATTTTTTAAAAGCAATGTAAAAAACCACGGGTAAGTCAAAAATTCATGTTATTTTCAATCCATCATGAAAACAGTGCATCAGGGACAGCTCAAAATATCCATAAAGTGTTTGGAAAGGAGGTGGCTAATGAACACAAGGTGTGTTGATAGTCTGAGAAGTTCTATCCTGTTGATTTTAATCGAACGTGAGCCTCACGGGCGACCTGAGACCAAAGTGGACAATGATGAGCTGAAAGCTGTAGTTTAAGCAAATTCATCTCAATGTACACATGAATAAAGAGCAAGGTTTGGTGTTATGATTCCAACAATGTAGATCCTTTGAAACAAATCAGTGAGGTAAAGAAGCTGGAGAGAGGCATTCCCCCTGAATTAAATGAGCCTCAGAAGAGAAACCGCCTCAAAGCTTGCCTTTCTTTGCTGTGAGGACAGGAAGGAGAACCGTTTCTACACTGTATTGTCATGGGTGATGGAAACGGATTCTTTTTGACAATTGCAGGCATTCAGCACAATGGTTGGATAAAGACAAAGTGCTGAAACCGTCCAGGAGAATATTTTAATGAAAGGTAGTCTGTATTTATGTAACACGAGAGGAGGAAAAAACAACCCCTGTGACTCTGAAAGACACAATACAATTTACAAAGTTAGAACAGTGCTTGAACTATAATGGCAAAAGATTAATATTATTAATAAATAAACCATTCTTGACAAATATAAACAATGTGGACTCCTGAATGAAAAAAAATCGGTAACGAACAGGGGTAGGCAATTCAGAGAAGAAACATACATGGCCAGTAAACACAAGAAAAACCGAGGTATTCTTAATATCTAGAGAATGCAAATGAGGAAGTTAGTGATGCAGGAGCCATAATTTCTTTTCTCCTATCCCATCGACGGAGATTGAAGAGTGACCACCCCCGCTGGGCCCGTGAGAGTCGCATGGGCAAAGACAATTCCATCCTGGGGTGCCACTATGAGGCTGTCAATTGGGACACCCTGTTGGGAGGCGTTAGAATTATAACTGTGCATTTTTTTCGTTTTGAATCTTACCTGGAATTTTACCTGAAGGCAATAAAAAATAAAAGGACAAAATATCACATTCATTTTCGTACTCAGAACAGCTTTACTAAGACAGACAAAGTCGAAGAGGATTGAAGGCTGGGATGTCAACATAGTAAAAGTGCAGAAAGGAACGTGGATGGATGGTCACGAAGCGTTGCCAGAGATAGAGACAATTAGGGAAAACCCAAATATCTTAGAGGACGGCTCAAGGAAATTGCCATAGGGCTGCCCATTAAAATACTGTACAACTGTTCAAGAGGAAAGGAAAGAAGGATTTTTTCTTTATCGAGGGTCAGCTATACCTGTGAGGTGTTATTATGGATAAGGAGTAGGTTATCAGGATTTTGCAGTATGATCTCCTTGTTGTAAAAAGTCAATATATGCGCATCTATGGAATGTATATTGATTTTTGCATTTAAAAAGCCTCAACAAAGATAAAATAAATTGTCTCAATGTGACTTACTCTTGGGATGACAAAGTGATTATTAATTGTCTGAATAGGTGGCAATTGTAATTCTATTTTTTTTTTGCAGTTTTTTTGACTGGGGCTGGGTTTGAACCCACCACCTGTGGCATATGGGGTCAGCACCCTACTCCTTTGAGCCACAGGTGCTGCCCTATAATTCTATTTTTAAAAGATACAAAAGGAGCCTATCAGTCCTTCCCGCGTGTGTGCTCACACCCTCACATACCCTCTAAGGTACTTTCTGTCTTAGCCAATGGCGTGCCTGGAAGAGCCCCCAGAAACATTCCAAGTGAGTCGGCATAGGCAGTGAATCAGGACTCACGCTATCCCTCCACCCGGGTCTTTTCCTCAGTCTGTGCTTTAACACTGTCTGTTGTTAAAGGCTCCTCAGAGCCTTTGACTCTGCTCAGCTCACAGTGCAGAGGCAAAATCCCTCATTCCCACGTCAGGGAAGAAGCAACTGAGACTTAACCAGTCGGCCAAGTTGCCCAGGACCAGCATGTGCCACCCAGCACCCATCAGAAACCAGGTATTTAATGAACAGTTTGTGGCTAAAGCTGTAAGGGACATGCTCGAAATCTTAGGATGCATGAAAATCAAGGGAAAAGGCTGCAGAAGAAAGTTCAGATCAAGTTATTTCTTCTCAGGGATTTTGTCTGGCTGGTAGAGATGGGAGGGAATCCTTCTCCCCTCCTTGGCCACCAGCCCCTATGACTGAGGTGTAGTAACCTGAGCACATGATATTGAATATTTCTATCTGGAACCTCAACTTTGATGACAGGTGAAAGGTCTTACCCTCCAAGCAGACCGTGCAGGTCCCCTGAGCAGCACAGAGCACAGTGGAGTGTCTCTGTTTGGTGGAGACCAGATGTCCCTCCAGATATCCTCAAATTTTTAAAACAGGGAACCAGCTCACTGTCCCTCAGACCATTGGAGGGCCAGACTGCGGGCCCTGGGACAAGTCGGCTGCTAAGCAGGACAGGCAGCGGCAGCAAAAACATCTGGCAGGCCAGATAAATGTCTTCGGCAGGCTGCGTGTGGCCTGCAGGCCGTAGTTTGAGGATGCCTGCTTTACACAATTGAGCATCTAAAGAGAAACCATTGGGAGAAATAAAATAATCTTTTTATGGGGACAGGGCCTTGGGAAGATGCTAAAGAATAAATGCTTTGTTGATCCTCTGGTAGCAAGACGCCCCGGGGGACATGTGTTTGTTTTTAGAGAAGCCTTCGGAAATGATCGATCTGCAGAGGGCTAAAGGGGAGAAACGGCAGTGGACAGGTACAGAGATGAGAAATGGGGATGACAATTACATCTAATCACAAGCTCGGGCAAAGTGTGGCCATTCCAAGTGGTCATCTCAAATCAGTATTCTGCAAGACATGTTGGCTGAAATGTGCTCCAGCTCCGGAGAAGGGGAGAGAAAGTGTGGACTAATGAAACAGCGATGACTCCCCTGTGCCAGGCACGACCTGCGTGGGGCTTCCTCGGTGACCCGCCCCACCTGAGTGAGGCCCCTCCTACTCTCCCTCTTACACTCTCTGATGTACGACACACGACACACGGTACTTATTCACCCTATTTATGTCCTCTCCTCCTCACCCGACTATCAGGTCCACCCTCGGTGACCCGCCCCACCTGAGTGAGGGTCCCCCCTCCCACTCCTCGCTCTTACACTCTCTGATGTACGACACATGGTACTTATTCATCTTATTTATGTCCTCTCTTCCCCACCCGACTATCAGCTCCACGTGGGCGGGGCATTTTCTCTGTCTGTCTCCCTTCTGCTGCACCTTCAGCCTCCAGGCCAGAGCAGGTGCTCGGCTGATATTTGTGGAGTAAACGTGTGAGCTGAGATCCAGCACATCTCCTGGAATCAGCTCAGCAGTTCTTTCAGGTGACTCCTATTTCCTCCCTTTACAGCTGAGGAAAACAAAATTTAGGAAATTTACTTGTCCCTGCTTAGAAAGATTCAATGTCGGACGGAGGCTCAGGATCAAAACGCAGGTCTCTGGAAGTCCAGGATGTTCTTACTGTCTCCTCTAAGAGTTACAGGACACGAGCTGACCTTGGGGTTAATAAGCAGGCTTTAGTGGAGAGATATTTTTTCTCTGTTTTCAGAATAATCAAACTGTGTTGGGAGATGTGCAGGGACGTTAAGACAACACAGCCTAGTTCTAGCCTAAAAATATTATATCTGTTACACCTAGCAGTGCTCTTAGAAACAATATTTCTTAAGAAAACAGCTTAATTTATCTTCTAGCAAGAGTCCTTCTCAGCAAGGATTGGAGAAGCAGAAGGTGAATGCTGTCTGAGCTGACATTCATGGGGCAGGCACCGTGTGCCCAATTCTTCATATTTATTAAGTCTGGATTCTTTATATCATCCGGTCCTGACAACAATGCTATGAAATGTGTGATCTGAGGTGTCTCCCCCCTCCACGTTCACCCAGATCCCCAGGCTTATCCTTACCCGCAGTATTTCACGTCCCAGCTACAGACACATCTTCCTTCCTATGCTGTGAGTTTTTCAAAGGCAGGAATCATATCTCGCTCCTTGTGGAATCCTCAGGATCCAACATGTTGTCTGGTCCCCAGCCTTTAATAAATGCTTAAAAAAAAAAAAGAATTACTTATCGTATAGTTTCTGATATGGAAAATGGAGCTCAGCTAATTCGAGGGCTTTATAATTTAGAGAAAGGAGATGGCCACATGCATGAAAGAACTGGAAAATACCGCAATCCCGCAGTCCAGTGCTTGATAATGTGGTGTGGAAGTGAGGAAAGGGCTCCAAGGATAAATGGGTTGAAAGAGCAGGAGAGAGGAAGGAGAGGGCACACAGGCTGGGAGCTGTGCCCGCTCCACGGTGGGCAGAGAAGGCCTCACAGGATGCAGAAGCTTGGGCTGGGCCTTGTAGGATGAAGAATTTTCCCGCAGTTGCCCACGGCTCCCCCTGACCCCTGCATGCTTCCTGTCCTTTGAGAATCGACCCAGGCAACCCCTCTGTGGGGCCTTCCTCTCCTTATACCCTCATCCCTTGGCTACTGTGTAAGAAGTAAGTCAGGTTTATAAGGGCGGGTAACTCACAAGCCATGAGGAATTAGGGCTTGGTCTTCCCCTGCCCTCCAGGTTCAACCAGGAGTGTGTGGACTGAGTCCTCCAGCCAGAGCTTCAGGAGAGAGGGGAGCTGTGCTCTGACTGTGCTCCACCTACCCCTAAATCTGGGGTCCAGAGCAAGCATGTGGCCTCCTGGTTTGGGGAATGGCTCTTTTAAAGAGGAACGGGAGAAGCTGAGCCAACTCATTCCTCCAAGTCAGCTTTCTGCTCAGCGACCCGGCTAGGCCGCTGGGACATCCCAATTTGTCATCGCACCTCAGTGCGTTACAGGAATGATCTCACTCACTCCTCCAACAGCCTTATGAGGTCTTCTCTGTTATTGTTGCCCTTTTACAAATCAGTAATTGAGACGAAGAAAAGTTAGAAGACTCATTCATGGCCAAAAAGTAGTGACTGACAGACAAGGGACTTGAATCTTGCCTCCAAGTTCATGCACTTGACCTCTAAAACATACAGAGGCTTCCAAAAAACAAACAAACAAATAAAAAAAGTATACACATTTTAAGGGAGGAAAAACTGTATTAAAATGGTAATGATCAAGTTGCATTTGACTTCTGCAATTACAAGAGATACAAAATATAACGTTCAAGATAACATTATCAGTATAGATCAAGTGATGCAATTTTAATACGATTTTTTACTTTCTTAAAATGTGTATACATTTTTGGCAACCTCTGTATATATCACCTCTGAAAACGTAATCTTAAAAAGCCACGCTGTAGCATGTAGCTCATCTAATAGATTGTTTCTGCATTTTTACATATTTATAATTATTATCACCTACTATATATGTCGAGCTCCTGAAAATTGCTCAATAGCAACTGTAATGGGTAAGAAAAATAAAGCTGGAAAAAACCCATCAGCTACCTTCTTAAACTGTGCTTTCTGGCTTAAAGAATTGGAACTTTGAAGAAGGAAACTGGAAAAAAAAAATCCTTCAAGAAGCCAGCAGCTTAGAATATCTCAGAAAAGAGTATTTTCAGCACTCTGCTCCCAGCAGGCATTCAGTAAATTCTTGCTGACTGGATGGAATTAAATAAACAGATTTTCATGATTGACATGGCAGGGGTACTAATTGCAAACCCTATTTGAGGAGCAACTTGGTGAAACAGAGCAAAATTCCATAGGCTGACGTGAACACATGTAATGATGCTGAAATCTTTCTGTTTCTGGGGTGGGAAGAGAGCCGAGGAGACCGCAGTTAAGTGTGGACAATGCACAGGAAAGGACCAAATAGAATTTCTTTGACTTAATCATTTTTGAAACCTGTTTATACAACGGGTACATTAAATGCCTTGAAATCGCTTAGAGTCTTTGCAAGGGAATTTGACTGCATTTAATCCCCACACAATCTCCATGCGCAGAGAATGTGGCACACAGCAAACTCACCAGGACCACGTCCCTACGTTTGTTATTTCAGCACTAAAACAATATTTTAGATCATATCCCTGAAAATTTTATGGTAACAAAATGAAATCAAATAGTTAAGCTTCAGGGAGCCAAGGGAAATAGAATGGGAACGTGGTTTAACAAATAGTAATGCTGAGCTTGTGTTCTTGGGGAAGTAACCGTGGTCTTTTCCATTTTAGATTGAAATGCCGCCCTCTGAGATTCTTCTGGTGTTGGGGAAGTCAAATCGTCTTATTAAATTGTGCAGAAATTGACAGACTCCAAACACAGTGAGCGTGATCATTAGAGAGGGCAGCGTAACCTGGCGGTGTGGAAATCACAAATGATAACATAGTCCCCCTTGTAAATGAAATATGCAAAATAAAACAACGGCCTAATACGACAGAGTTTGTGTAATCCCCGGTAGCTGCTGTTAGCAAGCTGTTTTATCATAGTTGTGAACTTCCTCAGTTAACAACGAATATACCAAATCAAGTTTAAAAATGAATTATGAAATTCTTTCGAAGTTCAGTTTTTACCAAAAAAAAAATCACTGGGAACTGTGGCAATTGATGACATCAATCGTTTTAAATGTCTGTGCACCTCCCTGAACACTTTGCATTTCTTACTGTAATGGTAACTCTTATTTATGTCGGGGAATTTTCCTAATCTGTTCTCATTCTACTACTGTACATAGTAATCTTGGTCTGAAAGAAATAGAACAATTTTAGCTCTGCCAGAAATATTTCTACAACCCTGATATTATCTTATAAGATTGTGTCTTGTGTTTATCTGTGGAATCCGACATGGGCATCCAGGACTGGTGGGGTGATCATTCTAATTCATTCGTTACTCGAGAACACTTTGGAGAATGTTCTCTACTAACGAGCCCCCCAGCTGGGTGTTCTGAGAGGTACACTAAGCCCAGCACTCGGGTCCAGCTGTCTGAAGAGCGGCTGGAGTAAGAGTTTTGAACATGGGTCGTGTTCTCATTCTCCAAACAATGCGAGATCAGCGTCCCTGGCCAGCCCTGATTATTCACCCACTCAGCTTCTCTGGTTCTCAGACCCTGGCCTGTCCATGTCCCTGTTTATCCCCCACAGTGAAAAGACCCAAAGAAAGGACAGCTCACATCAATAAGAATGTGAGAAGTCTGATGGGAGGTCTGGAGGGGACATCTCTGAGCCGCTGAGGGCTGGAGACTTTTCTCTCTCCTTCACATAAATTAATCTAGAATTACCTAATTCAGGGCAAAACCACTCACACCTCAGGTCAACTGGGTAACACTTGGTGTGTGCAGATTTGCTTTGTGTGTTTGCATCTCACAATCACCGACTCTGTCCTTGTTACTATTTACTCTAATACTTTGTGTGCGTCTCTCTCTCTCTCTCTTTCTTTCTTGCCAGGGCTGGGGTTTGAACCCACCAATTCTGGCATATGGGGCCGGCGCCTACTCCTTTGCACCACAGGTGCCGCCCTCTGTGCTGCTTTCTTTCTCCCCATGTTGGAAACGTGCATTTCAGCGGCACACCTAATGAAAACGAGTCAAGTCACATAATGTTTTCAGAGATGGCATTTCAACCCCAAAGAACCTTCTGGAATGTGGAGACAAGGAAGAGGCTCAGACTAAAATACTATGGCAGAGGCCCCACAGAAGGGCAAATCGAGAAGTCATGTCCTTCTAGCCACACCGGTCTTAAATACTCAGCAGGTCTCAAACACCAGGGGCGGGTCACCATGCTCAGGATGGCAACCATTCCCGATGTTCCCTTTAAACGCAGTTCTAGACCAGTGTTTCCTGACCTTTTTTATTTCACACCACACTGGAACCTGTAGTTAAACTTCCATGGAACCCTTAAATTATGTTGATCCAGAAAAAAAAGAGTTAAAGAAAGAAGACTATACTTACTGTGCTTTGAACTTCTTTTGACGATAATTTAATTAATAATCTTTCAACATTTTTGCAGCCCACCTACAATCCTCTCAGGGCACGCCAGTGGGCCTCAGCTCCCCGGCTGAAAGTCCCTGTGCTAGGCTCGGCGCCTATAGCTCAACCGGCTAAGGCACCAGCCACATACACCTAAGGTGGCGGGTTTGAATCCCCAGCCCGGGCCCGCCAAACAACAATTGACGGCTGCAACCAAAAAATAGCCGGGCGTTGTGGCGGGCGCCTGTGGTCCCAGCTACTTGGGAGGCGGAGGCAGGAGACCCACTTGAGCCCAGGAGTTGGAGGTTGCTGTGAGCTGTAATGCCACGGCACTCTACCCAGGGGGACAGCTTGAGGCTCCGTCTCAAAAAAAAAAAAAAAAGAAAGAAAGTCCCTGTGCTAGACAGAGATGAGAGTATTCACGATGAAAGCACAAGCATGGAGGAGGCTTTAGACACTTGGACCCGAGGAGATGCCACACGCCCTCTGATAGACACAAAGCCAGTTACCAAGCAGAACGGTGGAATGTCACAGGACTTGGCAGAACTAGTGAAGATACCGTCAGGCTAGACCGTGAGAGTCTACTCTCCACTGGTCTTTGTAATGCTTAAAAAGCAGGAAACCACCCCCCATGGATGCAAGGTATGTGAGAATGAAAGCTTAACGAATGGGGAGGGGAGTCTTTTGTAAATGTTGGGGACTGTTCAGAGTTAAGCTCAGATGACTGGGAGCAAGTTGAAACAGTAAACACACACTTCTGAAGCTCGCAGAAGAGTATGATTCAGAAATCACTTACCCTGGACCACTCAGAGGACGTCTGCTACTGCGTGATGTTCTCATGACGCACGGTGTGTGAAGGAGGAAAGACTCTGATTCTCACTGACCAGCACATTACAGTGGCCGTGTCAGTGAACAAGCAGAACAAGGGATCAGAGTGAGAGAGCTGACTCCTGCCCGCTCTGGGCTGTGTGGGGGCTTCTGGGCAGAGCAGGGGGTTGGAGGTGGTAGACCCAGGTGGAAGGCTGGAATGCAGGAGGGGGGCAGGCTGAGCAGAGATGAGGAAGAGCCGACCCAAGTACAAGTGGAGAAGAGGCAAGTTCATCTGTCAGGCTTCAGCAAGGCTGTTCATGGAGAGTGGCAGGTGTGTGCACCAGTGCAATCCCCTGGGCGAGGACGCTGATGTAATCACCACACCAGGGTGTGGAGAGATGAGTGGGGCTGACAATGGAGATCTATTGATTACCAAATAAAATATTAGTTTCAGGGTAACACAAGGAAGATTTGCTAATATCAGCTGTATTCACCTCACCCAGCAAGCTTGGAAAAGGTGCATGTTGGGAAACTCCTAGTAGAATTCACCCAGGTTGGCTAGAGACCCCTGGGCTGGACAGTTTCTGGGGTTTCTCTTCACTGTCAAAATCCAAATTTTCTCTACTGAACACCGCTGGCAGCCGAGCCTCCAGCACCACTCCGCCCTGTGTCCTTGTGTTCAGTGCACCTTTGCAGGTTAAGTTGGTTTCCCTGCTAAGCTGTAAAGGCCCAGAGCCCACAAGCCACATCTGCCCTCTTCTCTCCGCATCTCCAACCAGGGACCAGAGTGGGTGCTCCATCAGTTCTTATCCACTTTTTGGCCTGATCTAGGAGTCCCCAGACACCTGTGTATTTTTCCAGTGCACTTGGAAGAGATGGCAAAGCCTCTGGTCTTCCACGACCTAATTAGCAAAGCAGCACCCAGGACACACCAGGATTGCTCAGGAGGAAAACAGCCGCAGTGTCCTCATCTCCTGCCTCTGCCGCTCGAAGACTGATGCAATTTAAATAGAGGGACACAGTGTCCAGCTCATTTAATTACTCTGCCATTTTAACTGAATGCTCTTTGACTTAATTTTATCTCAATGAGCGTAAAGCGTCGAGGGACTGGCCCATAAACCTGGAGCTGCCTCTGACAGCTTCTGGGAAGGAGCCCCAAGGGGAGGAGGATGGTGATTTACGGGACGTGAACAGGGCTGCAGAACAGCTTTGGCACCACAAGTTCCTGGGGCTTAATTACCGCCTTTAGAATTTAAGCCGGAGTTAGGCCTGGAGCTGTACCCACCAGAAGAGAGAGAAAAATATCTGTGATCACACAGCACCAGTAGACTTGTACAAGGACGCTGCTGTTACTCTGTCTTGTGACCTATCAAAACACCAACCTGCGTCCTTCATCCTTTCTGGGTTCAGTTTTATCCATTCTGTCTACTTTTCTGTATAAAGAAATCTGACCACTTTGTTTTACAGAGTCTCACTTTGTCGCCCTGAGTAAAGTGCTGTGTCGTCATAGCTCACAACAACCTTAAACGCCTAGGCTCTTAAATGAACCTCCTGCCTCAGCCTACCGAGTAGCTGGAACTATAGGCTCCTGTCACATTACCTGACTAGTTTTTCTATTTTTAGTGGAAACAGGGTTTTACTCTTGCTCAGGCTTGTCTCAAACTCCTAAGCTCAGGGGATCCTCCGGCCTTCCAGGGTGCCAGGATTGCAGGTATGAACCACCAAGCCTGGCCAGAAATCTGACTCCTGGAGTGTTCCATTCAGAAGGTGTTAAAAGACTTATTTTTTCCTAAAAAGAATCTGGACTTTTTTTTATCTCTTCTTTTCAGATAGTTTCTGGCCAATGATATAAAAATTCCAGTAGCCTTGGAACAAAGTGGTTGCAAACTTTTAATTCTGCAACCCCCTCATTCCCCTACACACACACCCCACTGCCTCCGTTGACCTGTTTACATTATGCTGTATTTTTAGGGGAATTCAGAAATCCTAAAATGAGACACATAAATAAACCCACAAATAATGCTGGCTTGCTGGCTATTTTAACAACAGTTCCCGCTCCTTTTAAATGGGAAATCGCTTGTTAAGATTGGATAATGCCCCTAAAGTTCTTCCTTTAATGGGAAAAGGAAAACCTCTCCCGTTCCCTTCTGCACTCAGTTGGTTGTGCTTTAAGAATTTAGTGGCTTTGAGCCGGAGGGCAATAGTCCAGAAACCAGACGCTAATTTCCCAGACCTTGGGAGAGGCTTAAAACTTGAGTGAATGGGAGCTAGATTTCAAAGCCACCTAGGAATTCTAAAATCCACATTTAGCAACCAAACTAAACATACTGGGTGACCTCAGGCTCTGGGAGCTAAGAATCCAGGAAGACAGTCTACTGAAGAAGTGGGGTTCAACCCCTTTTTACTTGGTTCACCTCATTTCCTGGAACTTCTCACCTCTCATGCAGCCTCTGGCCATCCTAGACTCCGCATGGCTCCCCCTGGTTTGGCATACCTGCCCCCCAACAAGTCTTAGCACGAGTCTTCCCCACTGCCTTCTCTTTCTGCTTGACTGTTGGGAAACAGCTCAACTATCGCCTTCCCTGGGGGAAAGGGCAGAGTTCCCCCACCTTGTCACTACTGCCTGCAGCACACCCAAATTCTACTCAGCTGTCCTCCCACTGAGCATAAGTTCTCGAGATCTTGGAAAGGGTCTTTTGATTTCCATAGCTACACAAGCACACTCACAGCACGAGCTCACAGATACCATAGACCCTCACAGCTGACCACCTCCTTAAGTTGACCTAGCTGTCATAGAGGGACATGCGCCACGTGTGTGTGTGTTGGTACAGTGGGCCGAGTTCCTTATGCTGGCCTCCTCCGTGTGCTGACCAGTCTGTTACGGACCCACAGTTATGTTCTACTGCATATCCTGTCTGTCTTTGTCCATTTGAGCTTCCAGGACAACAGATACTTATGACTCCCATTCTGGAGGCTGGGAGTCCAACACCAAGGTGTTGGCAGACTCGGCGTCTGGTGAGGGTCCAGGGTTCACAGACAGCGTCTTCTGCCTGTGTCCTGCATGGCAGAAGGGGCAAGAGAGCTCTCGGGGGCCTATTCCATAAGGGTGCTGATCTTACTCGAGAGGAATCTGCCCTGTGACCTAATCACCTCCCACAGGTGTCTAGGACGTACACCTCCTCAGACCATTGCTTTCAGGTTGGGGTCAACCTAGGAATTTGTGCAGACTCTTAGACCACAGCACTGCCAAACAGAATCCCCAGTCGCCTAATGTCACACGTCACCATTCTGCACATGGACTATTATTATTATTTTTAAGGCAAGCATGAAACAAAGTTTATTGAGGAAAAGAAAGATAGGTTTACAGAGTAAGAGCAAGGTCTAGGCTCAGAGACCATGATACGTTCACCATGGACAGTGAAGGGGCCTCCATGGTTATGGCAAAAGGCAAGGAGGCTGCCTGTGCACTGTTAATACCACAGAGAAACGCCTGTCAAAAACTTGCAGCTTATTTGAAAGTTCATCACAAGTCGGTGGATGGATGCTGACCCGAAATGTTTATCATCCCAGAAGGCTAATCAAAAAGAAATGGGGAGTGACTAAGAACAGCCCATCCCCGAGTACCCAGTTATGTTAATATGACATGAAATGGAGAATATTGAAACAAAAACGCTGTTGAAGAGCTGCAGCTCAGGAGGCTGCATCACTGTCCTCAGTGGGAGGACAGCTGAGCGGGCCTGGGAAGAGAAGAAGAAATCTTTTAACAGAGCAGAACTGCGCTGAGCCACAAGCCTCCGCGGCAGACTGAATGAATGAGGCACGCTGCCCGTAGTGGGCTCCCTGTCCATTATCTCACCGTATCCTCTGATCCTTGCAGTGCACTGTGTCAATTACATGCTCTGGGATTTATGTCAAACTCTCCAGGAGCCAGAAATTGTTCTGTGAGATCATGAACTGGAAGAATGAACTCCCGAGTGCAGACAGTGGAGGATGGTACTCGCTTTCTGTGACGGTTGTCTGGTGTGTGTGTGTGTGTGTGTGTGTTCAGGACCTGGACAGAGTAGGTTTTTTATAACCTTGGCATTATATTTTTTAATGAATTCACTTATGACAGAAAGGCTCACAGGAAATAATTTAGATCCTTCAAGGATACATTTGTAGCCTACCAGAAAGCTCTGTGCTAAGAGGAAATGATTGCAGCCCCAGCCAGACCAGGCTCTCATCTTGGTACCACTGCTCCTGGTCGACCTTGACAATGAATGTCTTCTCCCCTCTCTGGGCTGTAGTTCTCTCATCTGTGGAAAGAGCTGTTTTTCCATCTCCAAAATTCTGCAAGACGATGTCTCTTCCTAATAGCCTTTTTAACCCTTACAAAGTGGCATTTTGGCTTTACCACTAAGAATTACTTTATTCTGTCTCACAAAAGTGTAGGTGGTTAATAACTAGTAAGTTAATGACTTTTAATACTAAGTCGTAGGAGCTGATATTTTTACTCTGAATTTTCTACATCTAACTCATTAGATAAGGACATAAAGGAAGGAGAATGGGCATCCAGTGACCTCACTAAATAAATGTTGACCCTGACCAAGATCTCCCATAGCCAATCTTCAGAAAGTGTAATTTTCAGGCACTAGCATTTTGCTTTTTTTCCTAAATATTTTCAAAATCATGGAAAGCAAACTATGACTGATGCACACAGTGTCCTCACAAGGCCCTGTGTTCTCGGCAGTCACTTACAAAGTAGAGTAAAATGCAGCATATTTTTGCTGTGCCTTTTACGAGTTTGAACATATTTGTGATCACAGATTGGAAATCATCGAATGAGTGGGCTCAAGCTGTGAGAGGCAAAGAGGTTTATTGGTCAGTATGAAAAGAAATGGGCAGTGAAAAGTGCCTGCCTACCTTTTATAGATGATCGAGTGGCTAGAAAGGGACCTGTGTTTTATTATAAGGTGAATGAGGGGGGTGGGGAGAGGACTGGGGTTTCCGACTATCTACCTTAATGTTCTGAATGAGAAGACCTCTGCGTCACTACTTGGGAGTTTGGGTTGGGTTGAAAGGCCTCCCCCACCGGAGATCCTTGTCTATGAGGGAAGAAATTTGTGTTTAGTGGCAAGAGGGAACGATTAGAAATGGGTTTCTACAGATTTTTATTGTTCTCTAAGTAAACAGACATCATCGCTCTTCAAAGCTTTCCTGTAACCCCTGTGTTCGATTATAGTGTAGCTATAATTCCAGAACGCTCTGAACTGCCTCCTCTATGTTACTGTCTGCACAGACTTTAACTTCAACAGCTACTCATTAGTTGGAGAGACCTTTGCTTTCATAGGAATACAGTTTAGTGGGTACAGAAAAGGTTTTCATTCTCCACAGCTGATACTTTATTAGATCAGTTCTTCCTCACTCTCTCTTCTTTTAAATTACACTCTGGCCTTTTGGAAAGTGGAATAGACATTTCCAAAGTTCTGGATATTCTCCGAAAGCTGTGACCTGGTTTTTGGTTCTTGATTTATAAAGTGGTTCTCGTTATGACATGTAGATCCTCACACATCAAAAGGGAGATTAGATATAAACAGACCCTGCACTAATGGTCCCTTCCCGGGGAAGCACACGGAGACCCTTCTGGAGGCCATGATGGCAGGTGTCGGGGACGGAAGGTGGCAGTCAGAGTGAGACCCCTCACCCCTCACAGACTGTCCTTCAGCCATGACCATAAGCACAGGAGTCACCGTGCTCGGATTCTAGACAGGCCTTGGGCTGCGATGGAAGGAATATTACCATAAAATGCCAGCGTGTGAGGCGGAGATGTGGAGAAAGAGCTGAGATCGGTGTTGACACTCAAGTAGCAGCAGGTTGAGAGAGTCACACAGGAGCACGACTGTCCTGTCCCTGGCCATGCTGGGTCAGTGAGGGACAACTAGCACACGAATACTCCTTGTCTAGGAGAAATCTCTGCATGCCATTTCATCAGGTCCTCCAGCTTAGAACCGGCACCTGGAATTCTCACAGATGAGTCTGCAGCTGTCCCCGGGATCAGGTGACCAGTGCTGGAGGGGCAGTGGCCAGCCTGGGAGGGTGAGGGAGGAAGTCTCAGCTGTAGGAAGAAAAAATATGAAAGGAACGAATCTTTGAAAAATGTTTAATATACAAATGTACGTTGCTCTTGCGAGTTGGACATTCACGTGCCGTGACCGTTCCTGGGTTACCTGTCCCTCCCACCCGCCCGCTGCTGCTGCTCTCTGGGTGTGGGAGTGTCATGCAGCTGCCTCGGGAATAAGCTGGGTAAGTGGTTTTAACGGGTTGCATCCTCTTACGGAGCAGAATATTAACACACTCATGAAAAGATAAGAGGTGACCACAGAAATCTTTTCTTCCACCCAGAGTTTTGCTGCTGACTTTGTGGCCCAGTCTTAGATTTATGAATGGAACATTCAGTGACACTTTTTTTTTTCTTTTGCAAAAGTCAAGAGCTCCAAATTGTTGACCTTTCCCGTAATGAAAAGTGGCTGTCAGAGTGTGCTACCTCGCAGTAATAAATGCACTTAATCTGTCCTTTTTGGTAAATGTAACTTACCAGTGAGGGGAAAAATAACAGCTCTTTCAGAGTATCTCATGCTGTGGAGAGAGCATTTGGAAAATAAATCTTGGGAAATGTTTGTATCATTATGTGACTTTTTTGAGGGAAATGGTTTAAGAGAATCACTTGTAGAGACTTCCACATTTTCAGACTTCAAAACTTGGAAACAAATTTCCAGCCAGGTTGAAAATTTTAAGCAAAAGAGCTTCAGAGGGTTTGAACCCATTTGTTAAAAATGTAAGAATGCAGGGTGCCACCTGTGGCTCAAAGGGGTAGGGCGCTGGCCCCATATGCCAGAGGTGGCGGGTTCAAACCCAGCCCCAGCCAAAAACTGCAAAAAAAAAAAAAATAATAATAATTAAAAAAAAATATATATATATATGCAGCACTTTCAGATTAGTAAATGAAAAGTAGGGGTCAGCACCTGAGAGAGAGAAATTTTTTAGCTGAATTTCTATAAACACTGGTGCACCAGATGGGACAGAAAATGGAAGATTTGGGGTGCAACCAAAGACTGTCCCCACCTGGGTTTTAATAGCCACTAAACCCACACAGGGAAATCAGCTTATTTTAGACACACAGCTAAAATTAAATGAATTCCTAAATCATGAAGTGTTTAACCAAAATTTTCAAGAATAATGAAATTATGCTTCCTAAAATATTAGCAATAATTGCTTTTAGTAAGAGTACAATGTTATGATATCAAAAATAACCCATCATTAAAATTTCAGCTCATGACTTTCAAATGTCTGTCTGTGTAGTGTACACGGGATATTGCGTGTAAATACGTGTATTTATATAGAGCATATATGGAATGGTACTGCAGGTATACACATCCACTGCACAAGCAACTTGTGTATGTGTTTAGGTATCGTTTAGAAGTAAAATATGTGAATACTTAGGAAGTATGTGCTGAAAAACACTTTTTTCTCTAATTTTAGAGACCACAAACATAGAGGAAAGAATACTTAGTCTGGAGCTAGGAGACCCAAGTCCTAGTCCAAGTTCTGCCTTCATCTACAAGTCAGATAAAAGAATTTCAGAGCTGAAGAGTGAAGGAGTCATGTTGCCTCATGGAGTTTGTCTGAGGACGAGGGGAGATAAGATTCTGCATGCTGACTGCCTGGCACTGGCAAATCACACCCTCGATGGCTTGTAGTGGCTGTTGGAAGGAGCGTTCGAGGTCATCTGGCCTACTGCTTCATTTTCTAGGTGAGGAAACAAGGCTGAGAGGAGAGCAGGGTTGCTCCATGAATCAGAGTGAGTTACAGAAGAGCCTCTATGAAATTTGGGTTTCTCTCTTGAGATCTCATGCCAGTTGTGTCTGTAACTTCTGGTGATTAATCTCCGGTGGCACTTTCTTGGACTTCCTCCAAGAGTCCCTTTCTACCGGACTGTAGAGGAAGGCTATGCAATCTTGATGCAAACTTCTTACTTGTGCACGTCATGCTCAGCCCCATGCTCTGCACGCTAAAACCCCAACAGGTCACCAGTGTCCTGGTGTTAATTTCTTCTTCCCACTGCCTTTGATTCCTCATGTGAGGAGCATTCTGGAAAGAACAGAGGAATAAAGGGTGGGATGCCCTAGCTCTGTAGGCTCCGGATGTAGCAGAAGCCAGGAAGAGCGTGGTATGTGTGCGTTTACTGATTGGAAAGAGCCGAAAGGGTAAGAATGGCCTAAATCAGTGATTTTGATTTTTCGCAGGGTATTTTGTTTTTCTGAGACTCTCGTGGAATATATAGATCGCAGTCCTAGAAAATGCATTGTGAATGTGCATGTGACATTTGGCATAGGTTTACAGGGCTCCTGCGGTCCCGAGACTGCACCTGTTCACCTGACTCTCTTTAAGGCGACGCTTCACCGCTCCGCACACCTACGAATATCCCCGCCAGGAAACTGTCTGCATCATGCCCGGCTGTGCACACTTCCATTCTAGCACTGCTCCTCCACCCGTTTCCCCCTTTCACTTGGTCTGGTGGCATTGTTCATGAAATCAAATACGTTTTTAAAATGTATTTGGATCAGTAAATCCCACCAACACCAGGTGAGGGTCGACGGCATATGGTGCTCACGGAAGCATTTTCAGTGCTTTATTTGTTCTTTCCCTATCTGGGTTGTTACTCCCTCAAAAATGTCTCCTTCTTAAAATCTGGCCACCTGACTTTTTTCTACGTTTGGTATAATTGACACGAGCCACATCACTTCTGAGGGCACCTGCTTTGGGAGACGTGCAGAACAGAATATTATTTTTACTGACTAGACAGGACTTACCAGGCGTTGACAGCTCTCAGAGTACCAAGTACCATGTGGGGACGTCTATCAAATCACACCATTACTGCTTAGAAAGTTATCCCTGTGTTCAGTGTTGCTGCTTTTATGTCATAGATGAAGAAATTAAAGCTCAGAGAAGGTAATTAAGGAATGAATTAGGTCCACAAACTCCTAGATGACAGACTTAGATTTCCCCCCAGCACTGTGGGACTTTCAAGCACACTACCGAACTTCTCCTTGAGTCTCTCCATCTGTAAATTGTGCAAAGCCGTCTGCCGTCAACTCTTGTATATTTACACAGACGAGCGATTAGAGATGGGAGGTTTTGACTGTGGCGATACCATCTGTTACCCTGACACAGATCTAAGTTTTGCTTATTAGTTAGCGAAGTTTTTTTCTAGTCTCTTACCCTCTGACTGAGGTTTTAGGAGGGGTGAACTTCTCAGGAGTAAACATTTGTAGCCCCAGGAAGTGGAGTTTAAACCAGCCCTCAAAGCAAGTCATAGAAAAGCCATTCTAGTTCCAAAGAAAGGAAGGAATGTGGGAAACTCATTCAGAGAAGGGGGTGGCAGGTACTTAGAGTTCAGACGGTGTGCAGTCTGTCTGCGATGCAGTCAGCTAACAGCACAGAGCCCCGAAACTGCTACCTCATTGGATGACAAGCCTGGGTAAAAGTCTTAATTCCAAAAGAATGCTTGTGAGTATTAGTCATTTCTCATTATTAATTAAAAAGAAGATCAAGTGTAAGTGCGTGTACATTTGTTTATCTGCTTGTGGCAAGACTCAGCCTTGGGATTAGAAATCACAGGTTAATGCCGATTCTCAAGCCTCCTCTGCGTTCTGGGGACAATGCACTGGTGAGATGGTGCTGGTTACCAATGATGAGTATTACCCAGATGTGTTGCTCTGACGACAAAGAGCTGGAATTCTTTTGGGGGAGCTTCCTCATAGCATTTACGTATTATAGACCCACGAAAATCAGATGTAAAGCCTGCAGCAAGGAGTCAAGTAGGACAAAATATGACAAAGCATATAAATTTAAGTCTGTCCCACTGTCCAAGCATATAAATGTCACTGTGGTTAATATCTCACAATAAGGGCTTTAGCTAGGTACCTGCTCACGGCCTGTTAGGGACTGGGCTGCACAGCGGGAGGTGAGGGGTGGGAAAGCAAGGGAAGCTTCGTCTGTATTTACAGCCGCTCCCTGTCACTCCCGTCACTGCTGGAGCTGTCTCCAGTCACGTCAGGGGCAGCATCAGATTCCCATGGGAGCGAGAACCCCACTGTAAACTGTAACGGGAGGATCTAGGTTGCAGCTCCTCATGAGAATCTAATGATCAGAGATGGAGCTCAGGCAGTGATGCTAGCACTAGAATCATCCCGAAACCATCTCACCACCAACCCTTTCCTTGGAAGCAGTGTCTCCCATGAAACCAGTCCCCGGTTCCAGGGAGGCTGGAGACCACTGGTGTAGGTAAGATACCTATTGTTATAGAGAAAGAGCTCAATTATGCTGGCTCTGATTTTTATTATTCCTATTATGTTACATTTTTGCTGTTGTTGTGAAATGCCACCTAGTTCCCCAAAGAGACAATATTAATTGTGTCATAAAGATTTGTTTCTCTAGATGGAACTAACTCTAGGACACCTGTGAGAGGTGCCTCCTGAACAGAACACTCGGGACTCCCCAGGCCAGTGGGCGCTGCTGCCCTCTAGAGGTGTCCGCGAGAAGGCCCCGGCCCTCGGAGGTGAGAGAAGCAACATTTCCGCCCACAGCAGCTGCTGTGAAGTGGACAGCAGAAGCAGTTACCAATCTAACAGTAACAAATCAATGATATATCGGGTGCTTGCCATGTTACAGGTGTAATGCATACCTCACTGAATCTTCACAATAATGTCACGAATCAGGGTCTCCTTATACTAATTTTATAATTCAGAAAAGGGATGTGCAGAATTAAGTCACGTCCTCAGGGCGATGCAGCTGCTCTGGAGTGGAACCTGCGTGGACTCACAGCTGGGGATGACTGACTCCAAAGTCCCCTGTCCTAAACATGCCAGGACACTGATTCTCACAGGCATGCTGGGACGTTTGCAGGATCCGCTAGGAAGCCATTGCCAACCACAAATAAGAAAGAAAAAATTGTCCTTTGTGAGGAAACTATGCTCCCCCTAAAGCCAGTGGGGATTCTGTGCTTCAGAAACAAAGAAAAATCATGTTCCCGGATTCTTACAGAAAAGAATGACAGGGAGCCAGACTCTCGGCAGCCGCTGACAAGCGTGTTTATGAGATGCCCTCTTCTCTCGTGGCCAACAGGGCTGAGCCTGTAATTACTCTGCTAGGGAAATAATCATGCTTGTGTGGAGGTTTCAGGAAGGGAGAATGAGCATGGTGGCATCAGGGTGCCCTTTGGCCACTCTGTTACCATAATGGTTCTAATGGTTATGAAGGAGACTAAGGACTGAAATTGCTATCAACATCTGCAGCAAAGGACTGTGAGTTGGAAATCAGATTTCCTCTTTTTGCTAATGAGCTCTTTCCTCAAGGTGCCGATGCCTGGAGTGAGAAAGGAGATTGGTAATTCCTTTTCTGAGTTTTACACCCACTCGTGCCTGTACTGCAATTGGAGAAATACGTCTGTGACAGGGGAAGTTGTTCTCAACCATAACAATATTGTCGGAGGAAGTGGCTCAGTGGGCGCACCTTGGCAACGTCAGAAGTGGAATCTCTGATTAGGAAGTGCTTTCCAGAGGGTGTGTGCCTGTCCAGCTGTGCCACTGCAGCAGTTCTGTGGCCAGGACAAAAGGATTCTTTGTGTTTGTTTTATGGCCTTGGTGACGTCTCAGGAGATGCAGCTCAACGGTCAATGCCAGATGGTTCTAGAAGAGTTCCTTCCAACAGTCTCCCTGCTGATGGCTTTCTTTTTTTTTTTTTTTTTTTTTTTTTGAGACAGAGCCTCAAGCTGTCCCCCTGGGTAGAGTGCCCTGGCATTACAGCTCACAGCAACCTCCAACTCCTGGGCTCAAGCGAGTCTCTTGCCTCTGCCTCCCAAGTAAGTAGCTGGGACCACAGGCGCCCGCCACAACGCCCGGC
>CAUYTI010163362.1:0-29869 GCA_963575145.1 Galago senegalensis
ATTCCAGCCTCTGCCCGCCCAGTGCCTTTGTCTCAGCAATAGTCCCCTGAGGACTGGTGCTAATGGTCTCTTTACTTATGAAAGTTACCAAGTCCATTCTGCCTGTAGCTGCTGTCCGAATCCTCTGGTTGCCCAGAGAGATGGGGCTTGCCTATCTGGAATTGCATCAGTTTGCAGCTCAGGTTGCCACTATTGCCATATGGCTTCATCTGAGCCAACTTTCTTCTCCTCACTCCTGCTCCAGAGTCAGCACAGAGCAGCACCAACCCTTTCCCCCTCCTCTTTTCTCAAGGAGATACCCAAGAATCTGGACTCCATAGGTAACAAACCTCCAGACCTCGTCGTGGGGGTGGGGGACTCCTCGGAGTTCAATGTTGCAGGTGGGTAATATGTACAGTTTTATACATTTTTACAGTTTTATGCCTGGCAAGAGGGTGCTGTGGCATGCCAGCAGGTGTAGGAGGTACAGTTTTTAGGGGGTCTCTCCCATGGGATAGAGTGGAGGAGGTTTGAACTCTGCTCGCTTGTTTACATGGAGTGAAGTGCGAGCCCTTGTTGTGGGGGAGGGGACTCCCGCCCCCTTGGTGGTGGATTTTGTACCTTTTGATTGTATTTTTTGTGGTCATAACTTGCCTGAGGAAGGTTGAAGTGCATTCTTCAATCTTCTCTCTTGGCTCCACTCCAAACCATCAGCTCCCTTGCTGAACCTCTGTCCTTTAAGCCTCCTTCTGGATGGGAGCTTCTGTAAAAAACTGTCTTCAGTCTGCCATCTTGGCTCCACCCCCCATGTGATACAATTCTTGAGAATGACAATCTTAGACCTAACTTTGTTATTTTACAAAACACTTTCTCATGAATTATCTCATTTGGTCATTCCTATATTTTTGGTATAATATTTAATCTTAGCTTAATTACACATTTAGTAAGTAAAAGCCAGGCTTGAACTAAAATATTTGTATACAAAACCCTGCGCTTTTCCTCAGTGTATGCATTGGCTCATCTGGTGATCTCTCTGTGATGAGGAAATATATCAGGAACAATTTTGAATTTTCTCACTCTTATATCCCACAGACTAGGTAAATTTTACCTACAACTGTGAAATTTTTTAGGAAGATGACCAGGCTTGGGGAGAATTTTATAGACCAAAAGGTGTACTTTATTAGAGTATAGCCATTCTAACAGGAATCAAGATTAAACAAGCCATCTAATTTAAAGTAAAGTTAGAAGCTTCTCTGGCCAATGTATTGGTTCTCTAGTGTGTTCAAAAGAATAGTACTAAGCATTGCAAAAGTTCTTACCTTTGATGTTAAAGGATCCTTTACCTCCTTCAGTAACCCTAGATCATAATCTTTTGAAATTGTTCTTGGTAATTCTCTTACAAGGATTTACTAAAATTTAAAGCTATTAAATATCAGTCTTGTAACTTGAATCTTTTATGCTCACTGAAAGTTTTATTAATGTATTTTGACACTCAGACAAGTTAATAGAATTAGCCAGAATTAAAGTCTTGTTGTAGGCCAAGCACAGTGGCTTACACCTGTAATCCTAGCACTTTGGGAGGCCACATTTGGAGGATCATTTGAGGTCAAGAGTTCAAGATCAGACTGAGGAAGAGCAATACCCTGTCTCTATAAAGAATAGAATTAGCTGGGCATCAAGAAGACAGACATATGGCAATTTAAAAAACACATGAAAAAAATGTCCATCATCCCCTAATAGTCAAAGAAATTAAAATCAAAATCACTTTCAGATATCAACTAACACCAGTGAGAATAGTCCACATGACAAGGTCCCAAAGCTGCAGAACCTGGCATAGGTGTTCAGAGAAGGGTATAGTTATGCACTGTTGGTGGGACTGCAAACTAGTACAGTGTTTTTAGGAAGCAGTATGGATCAATCGTCTATTGGCTCCATAATAAATTGAGTACATTGGGGAAAAAAAGAAAGCAATCTGGAGAAAATCCTCAAATAACTAAAAGCAAACTTCCCATTTGATCCCACAATCCCATTACTAGGTATCTACCCAGAAGCAAAAAAAATTATTCTATCATAAGAACATTTGCACTCAAATGTTTATGGCAGCTCAGTTCACAACTGCAAAGATGTGGAAACAACCCAAGTGCCCATCAACCTATGAATAAATTAATAAACTGTGGTATAGTTATACCATGGATACTATGCAGCCACCAAAAAAGATGGAGACTTTGCATCTTTTGTATATACCCATATGAATTCAGAGAACATTTTCCTAAGTAAAATATCTCAACGATAGAAAAGCAAGCATCTTATGTACTTATCACTGATCTGAAAATACTAGACCAGTGACTATAAACCCACTGGAAATAAAAACACAGTTAAATTCAAGAAGAGGGGAGGGGCCTTGGTAAGTTCTTGTCTATCATTTACAATGTAGGGGTATATGGCACACTTCCTAGGTGAAGAACTCAACTACACCTCAGACTTTGGATTTTACAAGCATAAATATTATAAACTGATCCTATGTACCCTCATATTAACCCAAAATATAACAAGACTAGATATGTCAATTTCAAGAGAGTTATGAGCTCATGGAACTAAATTAATAAAGTTCTCTAAGAACTCAAAAAAAATAATAATAATTAGGTGGGCACCTATAGTCCCAGCTACTCAAGAAGCTAAGCCACAAGGATCATGTGAACCCAGGAGTTTGGAGTTGCAAGGAGCTATGATGATGCCACTGAACTCTGGCCAGGGTGACAGAGTGTGATACTGTCTCAAAAAAGGGGAAGAAGGGGAAGGGAGGGGGATGAATGGGTGGAGGGAGAGTGATTGGAATTATCTCTATAGTTTATCTTACAAGGGTACAAGTGAATCTTTCTGAAAGTAGAATATAAACGTCTTAACACAATAACTAAGAAAATGACATGAAGGTTATATTAATCAGTTTGATTAAAATATTTCAAATTGTATATGAAAACACCACACTGTACTCCATGGTTGCATTAATGTACACAGTTATGATTTAATTAAAAAAAGAAAAAGGGGGGAGATATTGTTACACCTCAAAAACTGTGACTGTAACATCTCAAAAATTACAATCTTTTATTTAAGTAAAAGGTCATGGAAACATTAACTAAACTGCTAATATGTTCTAGGGATTATGGCTAACACAAATGGAAAGAAAATGAACTCCATTTCTTTCCATCCTCTGAGTGAGGATGCTATTTTAACTCACCATTGTAAACACATAAATTGGCACTGTGCTTGGCAAGTAGCAGGCCCTTTGAAATGCTGAAAGAATGTATAAGTAAAATAAGACAGATGCATAGCCCTTGCCCTTGAAAACATTGTGGTATGTGATATTTGAACTGCCAATCTAAAATAAAGAAGTTGAGGCAAAATTAATATAAGTAGAGAGTTTATTTGGACCATTCTTGAGTATTACAACCCAGAATCATAGATTCATGTTGCCCTGGATATATACTTCAGTTAGCATCAATTATAAGTAGATTTTTAAAGAAAAAGAAGAGGCAGTTTCAAGGTTATTTACCAAGAATTTATATTACAATAACATAAGCTATTGGCTAGACACTGATCTTTATATCACAAGTTCCAGGAACACAAATATAGTGGGTTAAACAGCTAGTTAGGAATAAAATGCTCTTAAACACACACATGAGTGTGTGTTGGCGGTGATGGTGACTGAAGTCCCATGTTAATGTCTCTCCAGACCTGATAATTTTTTCAGACTTCACATAGCTCAGAGTGCTCTGAGCTATTTTTCTTTTCTCAGAACCACATAAGAACCTATTGTGAACCCATGGGCAAGCTTATTCTCCACAATTGGGAATGAGCATGGGTAGGGCCATGGGTCCAACGTAGGAAATTTAATTAGGTATGATGAGACCTAACGACCATGAGGTCATGTTTTAAGGCATTTCCTGAAGGATACAAGGTTGTGGAAAAGAAAAGTAACTCAGATGTGCTCAGAGGTCTTACACTGCATATTGTAGAGAGTTCCATTCTCCTGTTTATCCCTGTAGAGGAAAAAATGAGGTTTGGGATATGGGAGCTGCTCGTTTGTAAAGAGTTCAGATTTTCCCTATTGTAGCTTGAGTCATTCAGTGAACTCTGCCACCCAGAGGGAGATCTCAGCACAGGACCACAACATGGTAAGAGTTTCCTGTATATAGTGTAGTGAAATGAAGAAAACTGGGTTAGATGAAATCGTTGTCCTCAGCATCTTAAGTCAAAGGGGAAAATTCCAGCCCAGCTCTCTGTCAGCATCTTGTGGTCATTATTGTGCATTACATCCAACCCCAGAAATGAAGAGCAACTCACTTTTTACAGGTGGGCGACAGGAGAAAAGAAACTTGATAATGGAGAGGGGGTAGGAAAGGAAAGCAAATTCTCTCTAAGGGAAGGACTGGCTTCCACTTGAGACTCTGACCCAGGAGTAAATGGGTACATAGACACACAATCAGGAACCCAAACAGTCTATTCTCTGCTTATAAAGACAGATCTCTGGGCTGGAGCTGGGCTAAGAAAGTGACTTACTTTAAGGATTTTAGATCATCTCAGAAATTAGACAACAGGGTAGAGAAAAGTCTGTATCATATCTCTCCAATGACAATGCTAAGCAATTGGGATGAAGGTGAGAAATTCAGCTGCCAAATCATAACTGTGTGAAAACAAAAGAAAGACTCTAAAGTAGAAAGAAGTCCAAGAATGTTAAGATGCTAAGGAGAAAAATAAATACAAGCTGTAGGTGGTCATCAGTGAACTAAACATGACTCATGGATCAGCAATATGGAGATATTATGATCTGAGGAAACAGGTGGATACCCCAGCACAGGGGAGAAGCCCAAGTTTAGAAAGCCCAATTGAATCTGTATTTCTTGGTATCCCTCAGATTTCAGCCTGGTTTTACTTAGTAGTAGGTTCATTTGATGTTCCAAACCAAGGGAACTTAGACATGGTGACTGGAGAAAGGAAGATAGAGCAGGGCAGTTGCCCAGGAGGTAAATAGCATAAAAAAGGGAAATAGCATAAAAGAACTAAATATGAAGAAAAATTTGCTGGAAATAAGTACTCACTGAATAAGGTTGCTGAATAGAGTGTAAAATTCTGCAGTCTGGGATTTTTAGTTCTTGGAGGTATGGAAATGAAACCTTTCCTTTTCTCTGCTTCATCTGAATAACAGTTAATGATATCAGCTATTAAGTTAATAAAATTTTGGAAAACACACATACATACACACACACACACACACAAAAGACTCCAAACTGAAAAGAGCAAGATTGAGGAAACATATGGCCCTGCTCCTGCAAGAGAAGGGATATATTGTAGGTATAGGGAATACTGATCAATCCCGGAATGTTAGCCTTGCCCTACCTATTCATTTACCTTAAAAACACAAGGATTACATACCACCTGTTGTTTATCCATTCATCAACCACAAAAAGGAATGAAGAGAAACCCTATGCACAGGCTCAGACAGCCTAGAAAGTCTGTCCCATGTCCAGGCATCAGAGAAGCTAAGAAGCTTTGGACCCTACCCAACCCCTGCTGTGACCACAGAAGCAAAGGTTTGAGGATCTTTCCTTTCTTTCCTCTCTTTTCTCTCTTTCCTTCTTTTCTTTCCTTCCTTCCTTCCTTCCTTCCTTCCTTCCTTCCTTCCTTCCTTCCTTCCTTCCTTCCTTCCTTCTTTCTTTCTTTCTTTCTTTCTTTCTTTCTTTCTTTCTTTCTTTCTTTCTTTCTTTCTTTCTTTCTTTCTTTCTTTCTTTCTTCTTTTTCTTTCTTTCTCTTACTCTGTTTCCCCAGGCTACAGTGTCATGGCATCATAGCTCACAGCAACCTCAATCTCCTCAAGCTCAAGTGATACTCTTGCCTCAGCCTTCCAAGTAGCTGGGAGTAGAGGTTCCCACCACCATGCCTGGCTAATTTTTTCTATTTTTAGTAGATATGGGGTCTCACTCTTGCTCAGGTTGGTTTGAAACTTGTGAGCTCAAGCAATCCACTTCTTTCAGCCTCCCAGAGTGCTTGAATTATACTCATGAGCCACTGTGCTGGACCAGAACCCACTTTCTCTGTCACTGGCAACTAGTGGGGTTCACAGCCAGCTGGCCAAATAAAGGAAGAACAGCAGACCTTGCCTCCCTACCATATCTGAAAGAAACTCAGAGGGACCTCTATACCTTGAGTCCCAGTGAATTGAGAGGACCATGTCCCACACTGCAGGAGGAAACTCTAGCTCAACTACACTAACATTGGCGAGGCAGGATCTCAGCAGTGTCTGCCTCCTTCTAGGGGGAGATCTCTCCCCACCCTGTGGAGTGACTTGGTCCAGCATTTGTGCCCTTCAGGTTCCTCTTGGAGGGTCTGCCTTCAGCTCTGCTCCTACCAGCTTGGAGATAGGTGGGCCTATCCTCTGGAGAGCCCGCCCCCCCCCCGAGAAATCCTGGGAAATCCTGGGAGGTGTACAGCAAGCTAGAGATTCCCCTCTCCCAATCACAGGTAAAAGAATGGCTCAGCTTTTCAATCCTGTAGAGGGCAGCACTGACTCTTTGGCAAAAACCATAGCTTGAAGCTATTATGGGCAGAGGTGACACTTTGGCTGGAACAGTTTGAATGTCTATCTGGGAGCCACCCCCCTCCTAGGAGCATTACCTGGAGCTCCTAACCCCCAACCCCACCCTGTCCAGCTTAGAGAAAACAAGGGAAACCTTCAGAGACTCCCACACAGTGTAGTCCTAAGAAGGAGCTTTGGGAGGCTGTATGTGGAAGGGCCATGCGTGTAAGCAACAACTCATTTAAACAGTCAGTGGTGAAGGGTGGTGATGAGCTCTATATCCTGGGGGTCTCTGGATCAGACTGCAGCCCCCAGTTTTAGTTTTCAAACAGTCTTAATACACTGCTGAGTGGATTAGCATGACAACAAGCTCCCTCACCACTTTGACGGGCCCTAGAAGGGGCACATGAACTCCAGTGCTCCTTGAAACTAATATCACCCAGCCTGTTTTCATATCAAAACAGCCCCAAAACCCTGATAAGCAAGGTAATTGTGTGTAGCAAGCAATTGCCATTCTCCGGTAGGTCCTGGAAGGGTTGGGGTAAGCTCCACATCCTAAGGCCTCTTAAGTATAGCCATGAGTCCCTCAGATTAAACATCCAATCAGTCCTAAAACAAGCAGCCCAACAACCCTAATACATACTGAGCAGCCAGAGGAACAAGGAATTGATGCTTGGCATTGACAAGTCCTAAAAGGGGCATGGAGAACTCTGTGCCTTGGGGAAGACAGTGATATCATCAGCCACCCAACTCAACATCCAAAATTCCCCAGAGCAAGTTGAATGACACTATTGCTGACAGACAGATGTGCCACTCAGTCAGTTCAGGTTCAGTCATCCAGTCCCCAGCTGCTTCCAGGGAGTGGCTAAAAGATCCCAAATAGAATATCCCTGAATATCAATTTAGGGACAACCTAACATTCCAGCTTAAAAGGCATAATAAAAATATAAATAAATTGAAAATACACAGGGAGAGGAATCAGCAGAAGAACCCAAACAATATGAGAAATCAGAACAGATCAACTCCCCAAAGAGATTACAAGAGAGATCCAGCTGAAAATACCAACCATAGGGAAATTGTCAAAATGACAGAAAAATAAAATTCAGAATATGGATGGCAAATAAAATGAATTAAATCAAGGAGAGGATAGAGAAAAAATTCAAACAGAAGAACAAAAATTGGGGTGGATCGGGGGAGGGAGGGAGATTGGTGGGGTCACCTCTATGGTTTATCTTACAAGGATACAAGTAAATCTTTCTAAAAGCAGAGTATGAATGTTTTAACTCAATAACTAAGAAAATGACATGAAGGTTATCTTGACCAGTTTGATGAGACTATTTAAAAATGTACATGAAAACAGCACAC
Source organism: Galago senegalensis (assembly GCA_963575145.1). Lineage (NCBI taxonomy): Eukaryota > Metazoa > Chordata > Mammalia > Primates > Galagidae > Galago > Galago senegalensis. Next base: position 7,916 of record CAUYTI010163362.1, read on the forward strand.
TGTACCCCATGATTGCATTAATGTACACAGTTATGCTATAAGAAATTTTTAAAAATCTATAAAATTAAAGACAAAGCCGCCAAGGATCTAGACATAATTAGGAATGATGTAGCAGAGCTTACACAATGGAAGCAGGCATTCAAAGTGTTTCAAAACATAGTAGAGAGTCTCAGCAATAGAGTAGAACATGGAGAATAAAGAATCACAGAAATAGAAGACAAGACTTTTGAACTAACCTAAGCATTCAGAGAGGCAGAAAACAAGAGAACAAAAGCAGAGCAATCTCTTAGAGAGATATGGGAACACGTGAAATGTGCAAACATGGGGAGGGGCAAGATGGTTGACAGGTATCAGCCTTCAACAGAAGCTCCCATCCAGAAGGAATGATAAAGTCCAGAAAATACCCAACAAAGTTGAAGACTGAGAGCCCAGCTGAGAGAGAAGAGTGATATCTGCAGGACATCTCTGCTGAGGCAACTTGCAACTCCTAGAAAGCAATCTACAGGTACATAATACATCCCAAAGGAAGAGCCTCCATCCCCTCCCTCAGGAAACTTGTGTTTTTCCCCTTTGTTTTCTCTTCCTCTTGCTCCTAAAAGTTTCCTACAGTTGAGAGGTGAACTGAGGACCTATAATCCCACCCCACATGTGAGAGATACAGGAAGCAGGGTCTAATCCCCTAGAGGGACCTTGCTGAGACTCCAAACACCCTCTTGCCAGGCAGAAAAATCCAACTAACTTTTCTCTGCCATCTTGAAATTCCAGTCCACCCTTCCCCCTTTGCCTGAAGAGACACTGAGAGGAGGTCCAAGAATAGTGTACCCTTACCCTTGCAGGACCAAGCTCCCTGTCCCAGCCCTGCAGCCAGAGAATTGCTTGAGTCCCGCATTCCAAGCACCAAGACTGCTGGCACTCCAGGCACTCACGGGCCACCCCCCCCACACTGATCAAGCCCTGGAGTTCCCCACACCAGGACTGCACACCTGCAGGCTGCCCCCTGGGACTAATCAAGCCACCACGTTCCCTGGTTTCCTGTGCTGGGGCTGGAAGGCGCTCTGCACACCCACAGGCTACCCCAGAGACTGATCCAGCTGCAGCATTCTGCACACCAGAGTTGTTAGGTGCTCAAGGCAACTCCTGGCTGCACCCTGGTACTAATCCAGCAGCGGCATTCCCCATGCCAGGTCAACTAGGCAGTCCACACACCTGTGGGCTGCCCCCTGAGAGTGAACCAGTCACAGCATTCCACGCACCAGGGTTGTTAGGCAGTCCATGCACGCCCAGGCCACCCCTCAGGACTGATCCAGCCTCCCCATTCCCTGGGCCAGGGCTACTAGGTGTGCTGAGCTGCCTCAGCTAGCCTCCAGGACTATCCAGCTTCATGTTCAGCACACCAGGCCCGGCACCCAAGAACTACGAGAGGAAGGTCAGTGGGTCAGTGGAGAGGGAACCACACAGGAGAGGCAGTACCCTGAGGCAAAGAACAACAGCCATCGCAGCTAGAACAATAAGGCTCAGAGCCCTGAAGCTTTTCTGCACAGATACACCCTATCTCTCTGGGCAACCAGAGTAAGCTGGCCTCTTCTACAGTGACAGACACTGGCGGAATGGTTTAGGGATGGTCTTCAAATGGTGCAAATTCAGTATAGGGCAGAATCAGTGGAAAAACTCTGGTAACCTGAATAACCATAGTAGATCAGCTCCTCCAAGGAAGGATGGGGCAGATGCAATTGAAGATCCAGGCTGGGCACCTATAGCTCAACCGGCTAAGGTGCCAGCCACGTACACCTAAGGTGGCGGGTTCGAATCCCTAGCCTGACCCGCCAAACAACAATGACGGCTGCAACCAAAAAATAGCCGGGTGTTGTGGCGGGCGCCTGTGGTCCCAGCTACTTGGGAGGTGGAGGCAAGGGACTCGCTTGAGCCCAGGAGTTGGAGGTTGCTGTGAATTGTAATGCCACGGCACTCTACCCAGGGGGACAGCTTGAGGCTCTGTCTCAAAAAAAAAAAAAAAAAAAAAAAAACAATTGAAGATCCCTTCCATAAACAGATGGCTCAGATGTCAGAAATTGAGGTCAGAATCTGGATAGCAAATAAGACTAACAGAATGGAGAAAAGGAGGGAATTAGAATTTCAAATTATTCAAAACCTGTCTCATGAATTCAATGATTTCAAAGATAAAATGACCAAAGATTACGAGACACTGAGGCAAAAGGTTGCAGTACTCAAAAAGCTGAAAAATATGGTAGAATCCCTCAGTAATAGAATGGAAAAAGGCAGAAGAAAGGGCTCTGACACTGAAGACAAAGCTTTTGAATGCACCCAAGCACTCAAAGATGAAGAGAAATGGAGAGAAAAATGGATCACTCTCTCAGAGAGCTCTGGGAAAATTCGAAGAAAACTAATATTTGTCTAATAGGAATCTTTGAAAGAAACAAAGTTGTTTTATAAAATGCAGAGGCTGTTCTTCATGAAATTATGAAAGAGAACGTTAGAGACATGCCAAGAGATTCTGAAATTCAGATAGCAGATAGTTTCTGAAACCCAGCACAACTCAACCTGAATAAGACATCCCCCAGGCACATCATAATCATTTTCACTAAAGTTAAAATAAAAGAGAAAATTCTAAAAGCAGTTAGATGTAACAAAACCATAACCTACAAAGGAAAGACTATTAGAATGACTGCAGATCTTTCTGCTGAAACCTTTCAGGATAGAAGATGGTGGACATCGAATTTTAATCTCCTAAAACAAAATAACTTTCAAGCCAGGATCCTATATACAGCTAAACTGAGTTTCATTTATGATCTAGAAATTAAATACTTTTTTCTTTCTTTTTTATTGAATGATAACTATGTACATTAATGCACTTCTGGGGTACAGTGTGGGGCTTTCACACACAATCCGAAACATTTCCATCAAACTGGTTCACATAGCCTTCATATCATTTTCTTAGTTATTGTACTAAAATGTTCATATTGTGCTCTTAGAAAGATACACTTGTACTCTTGTAAGATAAACCACAGAAGTGATCCCTCCAATCCCCCTTCTTCCACCTATTCCCCCCTCCCCTCTCCCTCTCCCCTCCCCATATTCTTAGGCTGTTATTAGGTTATAGCTTTCATATAAAAGGTATAAATTAGTTTGATAATAGGGGTGTGTACATTGGATACTTTTTCTTCCATTCTTATGATACTTTGCTAAGAAGAACATTCTCCAGCTCCATCCATGTAAACATGAAGGACATAAAGTCTCAAACTTTCTTTATGGCTGCATAGTATTCCCTGGTGTACATATACCACAGTTTGTTCATCCATTCGTGGATCGATGGGCACTTGGGCTTCTTCTATGACCTGGCAATTATGAATTGGGCTGCTATAAACATTCTGATACAAATGTCTTTGTTGTAATGTGATTTTTGGTCAACTGGGAATATACCCAACAAAGGAATTGCAGGGTCGAATGGCAGGTCTATTTTTTAATGTTATATCTCAGCATAGGCTAGAAAGGAACCTAGGGCCTGGTCTGGTCAGTAAAATGGACCTATGGCAGAGTTTTTAGTTTTGTCTCAAGTTTAGGAAGTACATCAAATGTGAATGGAAGATTCAGGAGCAGTCGTGCACAAAAAGAATATGTCCACATTTGTTCCTGAGAAAAAAATCATCAATTTCTCATGATCTTAAAGGAAGCTGAATTGAGAAATAGACAGGTGAACTGAGTACTGTCAGTAGAAGTAAGCCAGGTGCAGAGACTCACACCTGTAACCCCAGCACTTTGAGGGGCTGAGGTGAGAGGATCCCTTCAAGGCAGGTAGTTCAAGATCAGCCTGAGAAGCATTTAATTTTTTAATTTTTTTGAAGAGATGGGGTGTCAACAATTTTTTGGTAGAGATCCCACATCTCCAAATAAATAAATAAATGAATAAAAATTTAAAAATTAGCCAGGCATGGTCACATGCACCTGTAGTCCCACATACATAGCAGGCTGAGATGAGAAGATCACATGAACCCAGGAGTTTGAGGTTATAGTGAGCTATGATTATGTCACTGCACTCTAGCCCAGCCAGAGAAAGACTCTGTCTCTTAAAAAAAATGTGGTCAGACAAAAGATGAATTCAGATTTAAGTTTTCTATATAATGTACCTTCTAAAATAAGTGCTTTTATTAATCTACTTGCACAAACAAATTTTGCCCTGTGAATGGCAGAAACCTTACTGTTTTGTCCAGGAGACCTACAGGGAAATAGTGAATGGTATAAACAGATATAGAGAAATAGGGTTCAGAGCCACACTAGGACCCAGGAACACTGCTAAGACTCATGAGTCACCAAGGTTACGGACCTACTCCTGCCACATTCTAAACACCCTATGCCTGTGTTTCCTTATCTGTACAACAGAGATAGTATGGCCTGACACGGTCTAGAGAATTTTAAAAGATAATACACGGAAAAACACTTAGAACAGTTCCAGAACGTATTATTTGCTCAGTAATTGTTATCACCATCATCATCACCATCATCATCTACATTTAAATTTTAAAAGGTCCTTGTTCCCTGGAAGCCCCTTCAGTGATGGTAACTTTGAAAAATTTCCTCTCCTTGTCATGAACTGATCATACCTTTCCCATTTTCTTAGCCTGATATTATTAAGGGCATACCAGTAAAAGGTTCTCTAATACTAGTGGAAAGGAATCAACCATTATTTCCTTTTTTTAGATTTATTCTAGTCTAAAAATGTAAACCCACACTGCCTTTGTTAGCACATCTCCCAAGAAAGTTGTACTAGTTCTTCATATTTTAGATGGGCCTGGTATTTTCAAAGAAACTTCAAGTACTGTAATAATTAAACAACCTCTCTATGAAGCAGGTCAGTCCTTTTACCTTTCAGATTACGTGGCGAGGGCACAGAGAAGTAAAATAATAATTTGCCTCAGGTCATGAACTAGCCCATCATTTGAAGTGACTTCCTGTCAGTTAACTAGTCTGTGGTTCAGTCTGAGAGCCAAGCCACAACAAAGAAACATCAAAACAGTAATCTGTACACTGCGATGTATCAGTGAGTCATCAGTGGGTCCTGCACTTCATAAATCAGAACTGTCCATCTCATGCTCTGGCTGAACTGAGCTGACTTTCTTTCCCTATCTCCGTTATTTTTCTATCTAATTTCTACATGCTTATTACTTTAATTCACACGTAACCTCCTCTAAGAAGCCCTGCCTGGCCTTGTGTCACGTAGACTCTCCTGTTCATTGTTCACATAACATTCTGGATTCCAGAGCCCTCTCATGGTGCTAAGTAGACACAATTATGATAAAGGACTCTCTGAGGAAAAGGAGCATTTTTGTTCCTTGTCTTTATATTCTCTAGTGCAATGCCCAGCACTTGATATTTGCTCAGCAAATATTTTTGATAGACAGTGCAAAAATGGGATATGTACTAGTCAGGATAGGCCATAGCAACAAACCTAGACTATGTCTATTTCTTACTTAATAGAAATGTCTAATGTAAGTCACAAGGAGGAGCTGCCCCAATAACCCAAGAATGCAAATGACAAAGACCCCACAGTCTTGTGATGCATTGTGTGGAGCAGGTAGACTTCTGGGTTGCAAGGCAGGAGAAAACAAATGCTGGAAGACTGCACATTGGAAATGACATTTCCTGTGGAAATTACTTACATCCAAAAATCACTGTCCAGAATTACACACGTGGCACCTGAAACAGGGAATGTCTGTGCTTGGCTTAAATCCCTGGTAGGCATGTGTTCCATGGATGGCATCTTCTTCAATAGCTTGTTTTGAGGCTGCTGAAGCCCCTTTGCAAGGAAAGCCAGAAGTGCATGGCACCTACCCCCCAGGTGGCTGTTGATTAATGACTGTCTTGTGCAGGAATATTAGCTCAGTGCTGTCGCAGCAGGTTAGAACAACTCTCCAGAGGGATTTCTTACTCTCCAGAATTCTCCTGGGGGATCATTCCTAAGTCTACCCTCTGTGGCACTTTTGCCTAAGATTATACTCCTCCTTCACTGTATTTCGTTCTCCGTCTTGCTTCTATCACCTCCTTACCAATCTTCCTTGAGAATATTTTCTTAATTCACTTGCATACACAATTTTGTCTTCAAGACTGCATCTGGGAAATATGGCCTAAAATAGTATCACTAAACTAAAAAGTAATGTATTAAGTTTCCAGGAAAAAAAGAACTGAGACAGGTGAGCACTATAACGTCCACCACAGCATAATGAAAGGCAGGTGATTAAGCCAAGTGTTAGATGACATGGGTCCAGCTATCTAATTCTAGTAGCAATAACTGGACATGAGGAAGAAGGAAGTCAGGACTGTGTGGGAAAAGGGCCACTGAGAAGAGTGACTTCCTTGCAGGTAGTGGTCAGGACAGTGGTCCAAACTGCAAAGTTGAAAGAAGCCCTGGCCTTCGTTCTAACAGGAGTCGTTATTTGAGGAGAGCTAATTGTGCAGTAATTATTGAGATGATAGGCAATACGAGGGGTCCAGGACACATCAGGATATAAATACAGGAAAATACCAGAAGAAGTTTATTTGATGGCAGTCTGGTTCTGGGTTATGTTTCTAAACAGGTCTTTAGTATGTGACTCAATACAGAATTGAGAAATAATAGGATGTGGCCTTTGGTGGGAAGACAGTAAATTCTATGCAGGGTCTCTGGGTATTAGGATGCAGATCAGAGGCTCCGATTTTGGTGGAGTACCAGGCAGAATCCCAGTTGAATGAAGTGAGGGACAGGGGTACGCTGTAGCAGATGGGCACACTTTTGTCCAGATCTCACAGGTGCTGTAGGATACTGGTCCTGTAGTGGTAGGGCTCACTCCAGACACCCAATTTTCCCTGCTTTAATGAGGATAGGCACAGTCTTCCATTGGATTAAGACTTTTTTCAGCAAAGAGGGCTGTGAAGTAAAATACTTTCTATTAAGTATTTCTAATAGATTTCTAATTATAGTTAGAAAAGCTTTCTGTATGTCCATGTTTTACAATTCTTCACGTTGTGTTGACTCCCAACCATAAAATTATTTTCGTTCTACTTGGTTGGGGGTCACCACAACATGAGGAACTGTATTAAAGGGTCGTGGCATTAGGAAGGTTGAGAACCCCTGTTTTAAATGAACTCATCCATGTTTTCTGCTAGTAATTATATTATTTAATATTTTAAATTTAGATACTTGAAGTATTTGGAAAATTCTCTTTTGTATGAAGTATGGATGTAATTTTGTCTTTTTCCAGAATTCTAACATTCAAATATAACTTTTAAAAAAATCCTTCATTTCTCCCTAGAAATTTAAGCTGCCACCTTTATCATTTACTAAATCCCAATTTTTTTTTTTTTTTTTGAGACAGAGTCTCACTCTGTCACCCTTGGGAGAGTGCCTGGTGTCATAACTCACAGAAACCTCAAACTCTTGGGCTCAAGTGATTCTCTTGGCTCAGCCTCTCAAGTAGTTGGGACTACAGGCGCCTGCACAACACCCCACTATTTTTTAGAGATGGAGCTCACTTTTGTTCAGGCTGGTCTTGAACTTTTGAGCTTAGGCAATCCACCTGCCTTGGCCTCTCAAAGTGAGTCACTCACGCTTCTACAGGTGTGAGTCAATGCACCTGGCTAAAACCCAAATATATTTGAATTTATTTCTGTACATGGTATTCTGTTCTATTGTCCTCGTTATTCATGTATACATACTCTATATTTATTAATTATGGAGAATTTATAGTATGTTTTATATCATGTAAGGCTAGTTCCCACTCATTAGATTTTCTCTATTTAGAGTTTCCCTAACTATTCTTGCATGTTTATTTTTCCATAAGAACTTTAGAATTGACCTTACGTTCATCAGACAACAACTTCAGAGTATCTTTATTAGAATTAGGTTAAATTTACATACTTTTACTCTTTCTTTTCCAGTTCTTCTAACTGTTCTGTCTTGTGTGGTTGCACTGGCTAATAACTCTGGCTTATAGTTTAATAGCACTGGAGCTAGTGGGCATCCTGCCTTGTGCCTGACTTGGATGGGAATGCTTCCACTGATTCTGCATATGTCCATCACGTCATGGAAATGTGTTTCAATTTGTAGAGTTTTTTTTTTTTTTTTTTTAGCATGTGACTTTGTTGATTTGGGTCTTTAATTTGTAGAGTTTTAAAAACATATCTAGGCCTTTGTGCAGAGTGGGGCCTGAACATATGTTTTATAAAAAACTTCGGAAGTAATTCTAATATAAACTCTTACTTGAGAATATGTTCCATAGAGTATAAGGTATAACTAAGTAAATGAATGAAGTGCACAAGCATGTATTGAGTCACATTTTGTGTAGGACCTGTGGATATAAAGACAGGCAAAGGCCTACAAAAATAATGTATGCATACAAAAATTGGATTGAAAGTTCTTATCACTAATAGCTTTGCTAACGGTTGTCTTTCTCTAGAGTGTTCACAGAAAAGCTCTTACTTTTAAGTTTTACAAAATTGCATCCTATAATATTATTAGTTTCTGTTTTTTTAAATAATTCAAAATTAGCCTATATCAATAGTAACTACCTAAAATATTATGATTCCTTTTTCAAGTTGTAACTGTGTCGATTATGGCAAGCAATCGAATTCATTTGGTGTTTTAATAATTATTTTATAATCAAAGCCAATTAGTTGTCTATTAAACAAAGTTATGCAAATAAAAATTTCTGAAAGCAAAAGAACTCCCTTCCTTTTGTTAAAGGGTTTGTACTGATGATTTTAAATGTTTTGGACCCATTCCCAAACAGGTACATATCTCTTACCCATTGACTCTGACCTTTTTAACTTCTCAGCTGTTTTCCAAATTGGAGGAAGGTAGAAAAAATGGTACTAATGTTTGGGATGGGAAGCAGAAATAGCACTTTGGAAAAAGAAATGACAAGATTTTTAACCTAAAATGCACTGTAGAATTTTTTAAATTGGACATAGGGAGGTCAACTTTTGGCTTTCTTTGTACCTCCACTTTAATTGGCAAAGCATTTAGATCTCATTCTCCTGCCTTGCAGGCTCTTTCTCTGCCTCTTGGGTATGTGGTGCCTTTAGTTTAGCAGTTAATAAAGGATCAGAAAAGACAAAGGGTTCAGAATAAGGTTTGGGAACGGAAAGCACAAAGGTGGATGCTTAGGACTAATTCTAGATGTTGTATTTCAGGAGAAACCAGGAAAGAACCTTCAAGATTTTTTTTTTCTAGCTTACCAAACTTGCTTCATTAGAACAGAAGAGGGGACCAAGGGACGATGCTCTTTTCAGAAACAAAGATTGGCCAATTGTGGTGGCTCACGTCTGGGAGGACAGGGGGGAGGGTTACTGGAGTCTAGGAGTTCAAGATCAGCCTAAGCAGCATAGTAAGACCTCATCTTTACAATAAAAAAAATTAGCCAGGCATGGTAACACACCCCTGGGGTCCCTGCTATTTCAGAGGTTGAGGCAGGAGGCTTGCTCAATTGAGCCTAGGAGTTGGAGGCTGCAGGGAGCTATTATCATGATACTGCACTCCAGTCTGGGTGACACAGTGAGACTATTTCTCAAAAGGAAAGAAAAAAAAAAGGTTATTTATTTGGCTATATATTTGTTATTTTGTGGGAACATCAGCTTGCCAAAGAGCAACAGGTAGAAGTGACCCAGCGGAGGACAATTTACCAGACCTCTGGCAGAAATCCTATTGGTTATTAAAGAAGTCACATTATTCCCCCCTCTTCTGGAAATGGAAATATTAGTGATGGCCTTGACTAGTGTTTGCCATTTATTTTTGACTTTTTATATGTGAGGGGAAAGCTTATGCAGATATCTAAGTTTCATGCCTAGAACAGAAAATAGTATTTGATCATTACTCTTCTGAAATATAACATTAACTTCCTAAGCAATAATAATCCTGTTCATAAATTTTTTTGACACTTACCCCTACACTTCCTGGGGTAAGTGTATTAAGCATATCAATGAACTGTACATATCATCTGCTCATAATTTCCTCCCAAGGAGTGTAAGTGTGAAAACACTGTAACTTTTTATTAGTGTTAGCTACTGGGGGAGGGGGATGTTGTATGTACTCCTTAGTGTCTACTAAGTCTTTGGTGTGAGGATTGCCACATGGATATATTGGCTATTTATTTTGCCATTTAAAACTCCATCTGCACATCACACAGAATAATGATTTAAATAGGTGCCAAACTTGGTTTTACACTACACTATTTAGTTTGAGATAAATTACTATTTTTGACATCAGGGTAAGGCAACTTATGGAATAAATAATTTTAATAAGTATATAATAAAGAATAATAAGTGATATATTTCTTGTTCCAAACCAGATTTCTTTGTATCTCACTTTTTCTCTTTTTCATTTTTCTTTTCTTCTTTTGGGACAGAGTCTCACTCTGTTGCCCAGGATAGAGTGCCATGGTATCATCATAGCTCACCCCAACCTCAAACTCCTAGGCTCAAACAAACCTCCCATCTTAGCCTCCTGTGTATCTGAGACTCCAGGTGTGCACCACCACACTTGGCTAATTTTTAAATGTCTTGTAGAAACAGGGTCTTGCTATGCTGCTCAGGCTGATCTCAACACCCTGGGCACAAGTGATCCTCCCCCCTTGGCCTCCCAAAGTGCTAGGATTACAGGTGTGGCAAGACTGGCTACATCTGGGTTCTACTTAATAGAGCTGAACACCTAAAAAGCCATCTTAGTTTGCACTACTACTATAATGAATTATGAAAATCCGAGTTCTGTCATCAGGAACATCTAGGGGCTAATTCCCTAGCTGCCCCCACCACACATACACATTTTCTCTGTCTCTCTCATAAAGGATAGCAAAATATTGTTTCAGTTTGGTGAGCAGAGACTTTATTGCTTTCTGTGTCATGTTTATTTATCAACATATTTGAACATGTGTTTGGATCAATGTTACTTGCCATTAGCATTAGAAAGATATTTCTGAAGACAATTATAGATTCCAAGAATCTGAGCTAGCCTTAAAGGTCAGACCAGCCTGAATACCTATTAAATAGGGATTAAACCACTGCAGCCTTTTTTTCTGGTGTGTTAATTAATCATTCTCCACTGGTAGCTTAATGGTTTATATAATTTAGAGAAGCAACACTAAATTTCAACTACAAGTGCAAATGTAGTAAATTTCTTCTTAAAAGGTCTAATTTATTTCAGAGCTTCAGCTGCTCAGGCTCTCATTACTAGACTTAACTCAAACCTATTAACCTGATAATTAGTCTAGTTACATTCATGTATAAACCTTAAACATTACTGAGTTCACCCTCAACAGGATAGTTATAATGTTATCCATTGGCTCTAATGAGAAAGCGTTTTTGTTTTTCAGGAACAAAAATATACCACATTTTAATTTTCAAGTCAAATTTATTTCCAAAGAAATCACCATATTACCTTATTATAATATTTTAAAGAACAGTTAAATAATTTCTTTTTAGTGCAATGGGAACAATCAATGAAAACACATAGAAAGGCTGACAATGTGCTTCGGTTATGTGAGTGGGACCTGCACAGCCTCTGTGTCATGCTTATCCAAGCAATAAATTACTTTTTTAGACAAAAATCATCCTCTGAAATTGCTTTAGCTTTTTCTGAAGCAAAAGTATTGGATGCCTAGTATGGGAACATTTTATTTTTGCATTTTATCAAGGGCAATTATTCTCCATTTGATAACTAACATCACAGAAAAACAGACAGGTTTCTTCTATTTTGCTGTTACTTTCATTCATAGTGAATCCAGTTTTAATTTGCCCCCAGTAAAGGTTCTTTCTTCCTACTCCATAACTTAATTTTGTTGGCCTCTTCAACCAGCAGTCTTTTTGAAAGTAATCTTTAAACATCTGAGAAATAGTTATCAAATTTGAGTTTAATGCCTGATGCTATTCCCTTGAAAATTATTTCAAAAGATAGATAATAGTCATTTTTCAGAATTTTGATAGAATACAGATACTGGCTTCTTATTAGGTGTTCTTCTTCCTTGAAATTACAAAAGTCAAGTGAATAACAAGTGCCTCCTATTTTAGTCTCTCTTGAGAAATATGCTAACAATATCACACATATACAAATAGGCTGGTATGTGAAGAAAGTAACAAAGAAGAAATTAAATGAAAATTAGGTGCCTTTGGGATTTAAAACACTTAGGAAGCTTTGAAATCTAGGTTAAAAACATCAGAAAAAGACAAATTCAAATTCATGCTCAGGTAAAGATAACCATTTCTAGGTTGTTGTGGTAAATACATAACAAATTATGACCCAGAAAGTTATTTATTTAGCTTATGTTAACTCACATTGACTGTAGCATCTTTTGTGGGTTTATGGATCTTTTTCTTGAGTCTGAAGAAAGCCGTGAACCCTATTCTAAAGGGGAAAATGCCCTTAAACGCAAACACACAAATCTTGCATATAATTTCAAGAAGTGTGTACATGCTGAAGCCTGTCCATGAACTACATAGGGATTTGTATTAGTCAGGACTTTAATGTTGCAAATAGAATAAATCCAACTTACCTTATTGTAAGTCAAAGATCAATATATTGCCCCTGTAGCTGGGAAGATATTAAAATAACTCAATGGCTATGAAGGTAATGCCTATAAGAACTGGTGCCGTACACTCAGCATCACCAGGACATGCTCCCGCTGATTGTCTTTACTTCTCTTGACATAAGAATCTCATTTTCTCCTGCTGTAGAGACACCATCTTCACATGGTTTACCTTTCCAGGCAAACCCTGGAAAAACTGTTTTTCTGACCATTTACACATTAAACCCAGAGAAGAATTATATCTCTGCTTAGATCACTCACCAATCCACTGATCATCATTGCTCAAATTAATCAAATCTGATTAAGGGCCACCTCTGTGACAGGAAGGTGAGGGAGGCAGTTTGCAACTAGAATAAAGGGATGGAATGCTTTCAAAGTATAATCAGCATCCATTAAACATCAAAGTCATTAATGAGGGTTGGAATTGTCTTCTAAACTCCTATTAATGTTGATGCGTCTATTTCTTCCCATGAATCATGAATGTTCTTAATGACATCTAGAATAGTGAATCCCTTTTAGAAGGTTTTCAATTCTGCTTGCTCAGATCCATCAGAGGAATCACTGTCTATGGAAGCTATAGCCTTATGAAATGTATTTCTTAAACCATAAGACTTTAATGTTGAAACTACTCCTTGATCCATGAGCTACAGAAATGATACTATATTAGCAGGCATGAAAACAACATTAATCTCCTTGTACATTTCCAGCAGAGCTCTTGGGTGACCAGGTACATTGTAAATGAGTAGTAATATTTTAAAAGGAATCTCTTTTTATAGCAGTAGTTCTCAACAGCAGACTTAGGATATTCAGTAAACAATGCTATAAACAGATGTCCAATCATCCAGGCTTTGTTGTTTCATAGAGCACAGTTAGAGTAGATTTAGCATAATTTAAAAAGGCTCTAGGATTTTCAGAATGGTAAGTGAACATTAGCTTCAACTTAGAGTCACCAGCTGCATCAGCCCATAACAAGAGTCAGCCTGTTCTTTGAAGTCTTGAAGACACACATTGACTTCTCTGAAGTTATGGAGACAACTCCTTGAACCTCCTGAACCAATCTCTGCTAGCTTCAGACTTGTTCTTCTGTAGCTTCCTCACCTCTGTCAGACTTCATAGAATGGAAACAAGTGAGGATTTGCTCTGGCTTAGGTTTTGGCTTAAGGCAATGGTTCTCAACCTTCCTAATGCAGTGCCCTTTAATACAGTTCCTGTAGGTTGTGAACCACAGGTTGAGAACACAGGGCTTAAGGGAACATTGTGGCTGGTTAGATCTTCTATCTAGACCACGAAAGCTTTCTCCCTTAGGCTATTTTGCTTTCTGGTTTTTCACATGTACATTGGTACAGCACTTTCAATTTCCTTCAGGACTTTCCATTACATTCAGATTTTGGCTAACTGTTTGCATAAGAGGCCTAACTTTTGACCTGTCTCAGCTTTCAACATTCCTTCCTCACTAAGCTTAGCCATTTCTAGATTTTGATTTAAAATGAGAGATACTCCTTTCACCTGAACACCTAAAGGTCATTGTAGGGTTATCAGTTGACCTAATTTCAATATTGTATCTCCTGCAGGGAGGGAGACAGATGGGGGATGTCTGGTTGGAAAAGTACTCAGAACAGACAGAACGTTTGTCAATTAACTTCACTGTTGTCTACAGGCAGGCTTCATGGTGCCGCAATACAATTACAGTAGCAAAAGTAAAGACCTCTGATCACAGATTCTCATAAAAGACATAATAATTATGAAAAAGTTTGAATATTGCAAGAATTAAGGTGATAAAAAGCACATGCTGTTGGACAAATGGTGCCGACAGACTTGCTTGATGAATTTGCAGAAAACTCAGTATCTGTGAGTTTTGCTTTGTAATAAAGCAAAGCACAAGAAAACGAGGTATACTTCTATTTGACAGATAGTTCCTCAAGGTTTGTGATATTCACAATGTACCCGCTAGTCATGACACCTATTAAGTTTACTATGCATTATTAACATTTTCTTGATCACTTTCCTAACTCTACAAAATCAACTAAACAATAATTGTTATTTTCCAATTTCCATTGCATAAATACTCCCACTGAAGCCAGTTTTAAACTATCAGCAGGACATCATTGAACACAGAGTTGATGAGATTTTTGGACTAGCACACCACTATACAGTATTTTCACCATATAATAAAGCTCAAAAACATACATAATAGTAGAAAGTAGTAAAATAATTGGGAAGTGAAGATTTTTTAGTATTTTAACCTTTGTTTTATGATAACATTTAATTGTAAGTTTACATACTTTAATGTTTAATGATAGCTACGGTGGCTCACATCTGTAATCCTAGCACTCCGGGAGGCAGAGGTGGGTGGATTGCCTTAGCTCACAGGTTCAAGACCAGCCTCAGCAAAAGCAAGACTCCATCTCTAAAAATAGCCCAGCCCTGTGCTGGGCACTTGTGGTCCCAGCTAATTGGGAGGCTGAGGCAAGAGAATTGGTTGAGCTCAAGAGTTTGAGGTTGCTGTGAGCTATGATGCCACAGCACTCTACTGAGGGTAACAAAGTGAGACTCTGTTGCAAAAAAAAAAAATACACACACACACACACACACACACACACACATATATATATATCCAAAATTGGAATTGTCAAATTCCAATTCTAACAATTTGGAATTCTATTCTAACAATTTGGAATTCTTAAATTCCAAAAATTTAACAATTGTCCTTGTGAGCCAGTCCAAACCACTTTCATTAAACTGGTTAAGACACTAAAGACAGTTTGCATAATTCCTATGATGAAAATTTTAATTGAGAAATAGTAATTTGAAGTTATTGTTAATAACTTAGAAAGCTGATATGAAAATTGAGGTCATGACATCACTATGATTTATCCAAAAACATTATTCTCAATAACTATGAGTAGGTGGATATCTGGTATCAAACTCTCAAGTTTTAATGGCTTTACTTTATAATTTTCCAAATTTAAGATTATTCACCATTTTGGATTTTTCAAATCCATTCCTTCTTTTACTACCACAAATGATTGAGAGACTTTTGTATCACATTTACAGAAAGTGTAATTTCCATAAGGTTTATACTTTAGCCAGTAAAAGAAGCAAATCAAATTTCTGAAAGTCTTTTCTGCTCCTTCATTGGTATGTAGGATTAAAATCTAGCTTCCATTTCTTTACATTGTGAATTTTATCAGAATCTTTCTCATGCTCTAATAAACTTCTAAAAAACAGTATTAGACAAGTATTACAATGAACACTAGGTATATGCTGTTTATCTGAGATACTGCTATCATTCAGTGAATATGATTTTGCTAAGAAATAGGACTAAAGGAAAATAACAGTGAGAAAAATTTTTGATATTTTTGCATATAAATATAATATATATATATATTTTAGAGACAGAGTCTCACTTTGTTGCCCACGGTAGAGTGCTGTGGTGTCACATCTCACAGCAACCTCCAGCTCCTGGGCTTAGATGATTCTCTCACCTCAGCCTCCCAAGTAGCTGAGACTACAGGTGCCTGCCACAATGCCTGGCTATTTTTTGTTGCAGTTTGGACAGGACTGGGTTCAAACCTGCCGCCCTTGGTATAGGGGGCCAGTGCCCTACCCACTGAGCCATAGGCACTGCCCAGTATTTTTGCATATTTAGGATTGAATCCGGAAGAATCTACTTGGTGACTTTCTTGCAACTCAAACTCTTGTATACTTTAAGCAACAAAAGAAATAGAAGAATGAGAGTAACTGTCGAATAAATTACCTTGGAAATTGGGTAGCAATTATATCAATTACTAATTATTTTAGCTTTGATGTTATGTTGAGTACATCATACGGTTGTAAAAATGTATTAGCTCTCTCAATGTATATTTTTAACATAATGTTTTGTTTGTTTGTTTGTTCGTTTG
Source organism: Galago senegalensis (assembly GCA_963575145.1). NCBI lineage: Eukaryota > Metazoa > Chordata > Mammalia > Primates > Galagidae > Galago > Galago senegalensis. Next base: position 24,381 of record CAUYTI010163362.1, read on the forward strand.
TTTTTTAAAGACAGAGTCTCACTTTATCACTCTTGGTAGAGTGCCATGGCAGCGTCACAGAGCTCACAGCAACCTCCAACTCCTGGGCTTAGGTGATTCTCTTGCCTCTTAACATAATGTTTCTATTTCTTAAAATAAGAAAAGCAAAAAACCTGTGTAATTATGTGAGATACAATGTATCACAATGTTTCTAAGATACTGGTTAAAAAAATAAGGGATAATAAGACTAGTAAGAGAAAGATAGTCTGACGTTAAGGAGAAAAAACTGACATGACTGAAAATAAATTTATGTTAGTAGTCTGAAATGTCAAAATTGGAAGACTGGACCTAATGCCCACCTGCAGGCTACAGTACTGTGGTCTCAGCCTCCCTCACAGCAACCTCAAACTTCTGGGCTCAAGCAGTCTTCTTACCTCAGCCTCCTGAGTAGCTAGGACTATAGGTGCCTGCCACCAAACCTGGCTAATTTTTATATTTTTAGTAGAGATGGAATCTCACTTTGTTCAAGTTGTTCTCAAATAATCCTCCTGTTTTGGGCTCTCAGAGTGCTAGGATTCACGTATGAGCCACCATGCTCAGTCTGGATTTAATTTCTTATAAATGTCCATGTGCTGTAGCAAGATAGGGCTTCTGATGAAGATATGTACAATTTGTACTTTGAGGTTTGTTCTTTTTTGATGGTTATGCATGACAGGATCATTCCTTTCTGTTCTAATGAGGCTCTGTTCTAATAAGCCTGTGATCATGGCAGGTGCTGTAGGGACTAGGGTCTAGGACAAAGAAGATGAGTTAATCAATGATAGACTCATCAAGTCAGAAGGAAGTGAGAAGAGGAAGATGCAATTAGTCTAGAAAAGCAGAAAAGCATAGGTTCCTGAGAGTGAAAATGAAGCAGAACAAAACTGACATAGCTCAAGTCTGGCATCTCATTTAGAGAGGCAGAATGAAAGAATTAAGGCTCCATACCCTTGGGTCACTGTATAGACACGGTGTGAGGCAGAGACTGATTGACATGAGGCAGACATATACAAACCATATTGATGTTAGTGATAAAGAGGCTTTGAGTGGGCTTTGTAAGATTGGCTGAATGAATAATGTCATGTCAATCAATGAGAAAAATTCAATAATTTGAGATTGGCAATTTACAATCAGGAAAGGCAAGGTTTGCTATCATTAGAATAGAACTCTGGTTCGGTTTCCACAAATTAACAAAAGAAATCAGATAAAACTTTACTGGGATCATATTCTTATCTTTTCTTATATGAGAAGGGGGAAAAGTGGGTAAACTGGAAAAACAAGTCACCATTAGACGAATGATAGTTTATTTCAAGAGATCCTCATGAGAAATGGACTGTAAAAAGCAAGCAATGCTTGAGAAATGGACATGGCCTTTTTATTGACCATCCAAAAGGTATGTTAACTCCTAGAACCCAGAGTGAACTTGTATGAAAAAGAGTTAGTTTCAAGTTACAAAAGTCTAGACTCAGATTGATTTGCCATTTATTAACAGAGAACTCTTAGGCAAATTATCTTTTGGAGTCTTAATGTTCTCCTTTTAAAAATGGGACCAGAAATACCCCATGAAGTATAAAGGTGACACGACACGTAATGTACCTGGAACAGAGGAGTCATTCAATAAACATTAGCTCCCTTGTTCACTCAAGTGAACTGTTCAGTGTGGGAGACTCTGTCAGAGGTGAGAAGCAGCTGGAAAACATCCCCAGGGCAAAACCTGCCCCAATCAAGGTAAATAGAGCTATTCTTTGATACAGATTCCTGAGCCAAACATCCAGCTGTACTACTCTCTTCCTTAGTCCTCAATTTGGCCACATCCTTGGGTCATAACTATTAGAACTCTCTGGAAAGTTTTTCAGGAGTTTTAGTGCAACTACTCTCCAATTCTGACCCATACCTGTCTCTCATTCATCTTTGTTTCTATTCCATTACTTCCTAGGTTTTCTTTTCTGAGTGGTCTGGATGGAGCAGGGTCTTGAAGTCACCTTCTAACCCCAGAGATCTTAATCTTTTTTTTTTTTTTTTGAGACAGAGTTTTGCTTTGTTGCCCTCAGCAGAGTGCTGTGGCATCATAGGTTATAGCAGTCTCAAACTCAAGTGATCCTCTTGTCTCAGCCTCCTGAGTAGGATTATTTATTAGGCACCCAACACAGCACCCGGCTACTTCTTTTAGAGAGGATGTCTCACTCTGGCTCAGGCTGGTCTGGAACCTGTCAGCTCAGGCAACCCACGTGCCTGGGCCTCCCAGAGGGCTAGATTACAGGTGTGAGGCATTGTGTCTGGCCCAGGCCATGAGTTATTACAGTAGCAGTCCTTAGATAATTGTGTATCTTTTGGAGATATCCTTAAGTGATATTACTTAAAAACAGTTCCCTCATTCTGAGCAGGAGGGGGGAACTCCAAAGTCAGTGAACATTCCTCAGGTTAGACACTGCCTACTCTCAGTATGTAGAGTGTTTTATTTAAATTATGTATTCCTAGCAGCTACAGCAAACACCATACAAAAATAAAAGAATTTTTCACTCATTCAGAGTTAAAAGGTGATTTTTTTCGAATCCGGTGGATGGGTTTGCCTGCAGGTTTCTTCCATTTTGAGTTCGTATAATCTCAGTCTGTAGCTGCTAAGGTTACCTTGAAGATGGAGGCAGGAGCATTGCTACACTTCATTGATCTGAGCTGGTTACATTGCACTTCCTAGGTAGGTCAGATACATAATCTTCTTCAATGTCTAGGAGGAAAATGAAATGACTAGGTGAACACATAGCATTGTCATACCACAGAATGATTTAGAGAAATATTATGAAATATCTGCTCTTTTCCATAAGCCAACAGCTCCTAGATTAACAAAAACTTTATTTTAAAGAAAAAAAATGACAATTAGAAACTGGATTCTATTTTTACAATTTAGAGTTTCAGTGTAACTAAACTTTCTTGCATTAGCATAAAATTAAGTGAATTACCCAAAAGAATGTACATAGTTTCAATCAAAGTGAAAACTCTTATTTAAGAAACCAACAGTCTTTCACAGAATACTGAAACACAATTAAGATCACAATAACATACAATTTATTTGTTTGTTTGTTTATTTAAGACAGAGTCTTACTCTGTTCCCTGAGAGTGCCTTGGTGTCCTACCTCACAGCAACCTCAAACTCCTAGGCCCAAGCAATCCTCTTGCTTTAGCCTCCCCAGGAACTGGGACTACAAGTTCCCACCACAACATCCACCCGTTTTTTTCTTTTTCTTTTTTTAGTAGCGATGGGTCTCACTCTTGCTCAGGCTGCTCTCCAACTCCTAAACTCAAGCTATCCACTCCACCTTGGCCTTTCAGAAGCTAGGATTATAGGTGTGAGCCACACGCCTGGTTAGATTATAATAACACAGAATTTAGTTTCAGGGCAAAGCATTACAGAACTAAAAAATTCTGTAATTCCTTTCTTAAGCTGAAGATAGCTAGAATGACCATCTTTTTTTTTTTCTTGCAGTTTTAACACATTAAATATCAAAGTATTTGCAAGATTTTGTGTGTGATATTTCCTAGTTAGTTTCCTTCCCTAACCAGAGCAAAAATAACATATAAAGACTAAGAGTAAGATGATTTGTGTTTTAATTGTACAATCATAAGATTTGAAGAAAAAGTCAGATCTCATCTATTTCTTTCCCCCCTTTTTTGTGGCTAAATTACATCAGGTAAAAATGCAAAAAAGATAAATATCCTCTTTGTACTTTCTAATCACTAGGTGTAGTGTGATAATAGACGTTTCTGATATGACTTCCATAACCCTGTGATCTGTAAATTTGAATAGTTAGCCCATTTAAGATTTCGTGAATAAAATAATGTGTAAACAAATGAGCATATTTCATGATTCTATTAAAGGATTCTCTGGTAAATAGCCAATCATGTACCTCTACCCAGAAGGCAGACATCTCAGTTATAGAAACACAGTTAAAAACATGGATTCCTTCATTCATCCTTCTGCCACTCCTACCGATAAAAACAAACACGTCCCATTCAGAGCAGAATATTTAGCTCTCTGTTAGCAACAGCAAGAACACTTCCCCAGCAACAGGAAAACTCGAAAAGGACATCTATTTTTAAAAATAAAATGTGAAACCCTCAGCATTTTGCTGATTTAGTGAACAAGATAGAGTACAAATCTTATTCATCCAAATTAGGTGAATATCCTATAAATTTCAAGAATAAACAATCTGGTTTTACATGTCTTTTATTTGTGATGTTTATATACCAGACCTTTTCTTGACAATTCTGCTGATTTCTCTGTTCATGAATATTTGCACATATGGCCATTATAAGGTAGGTGGTATCTCATTTTAAATAAAAAGGTGATAATTCAGAGAGTTCATTACCATACACATAATAGTTCACAGCAGTATGTGTCACAGCTCAGTGGCCAGGTTTTTGTAAAAGGCGATGATGAATATACTTGTTGAAGGAAAGTGATAGGAAAATGGACTGCAACTTACTTATTTTTGCTAAATATCACAGTTTTAAAAGGAAAAGAAATCTTAATAAGCATTTGCTCTGGAGCCACAGGGCATTAGCCAATGATTAATATAACAATCCACTGTATTAACGTAGACAGTAAGTACATTAGTATTAATCTAATTGTATGTTTCAATCTCATTACTTTACAGAAAAGGAAAGGGAAGCTCAAAAATATGGTAAATTTTCACTTCCTAGGTTTAATCTTATTTAATAGCAAAGGCAGGGCCACAGTGAAAATCTTCCCAGGCTTCTATTCTTTTCATTTCACAGCCGGTATTATGGAGCATGTGTGTAACATCTCTTCATTTAATTGTGTGTACATTTATCATAAATAGTTTTTCACTTAAAATTTTTATTGAAAACAAGATTACCATATGTGAAAGAGTGAAAGTGTGCCAAATTAATGTTATGCCAAAACACATCACCATTTAAAAACAATAGTAATTCTTAGAATAATCTTTTTTTTTTAAATCTTAGTTGTTAAGCTAGTGAAATAGGAAGCAGTATAATGGCAGTCTTTGATTTCACCCTTCCTTTGTAAAAATGAAAGTAGCTGGAGTAAGCCTTAAATATGGGGATGTATTAGGTTTGGTCTATGAGTACTGATTCCTTTTCTCATTTCCTCCTTTGGCTGAATGTAAAAACAGGAGGTGAAAGGTCAACCATAACATTTATTTTTTATTATTTTTTTTTACACTGTAGTGTTTTCATATACAATTTGAAATATTTTCATCAAACTGGTTAACATAGTCTTTATGTCATTTTCTTAGTTATTGTGTTAAGACCTTTACATTCTACTCTTAGAAAGATTCACTTGTACCCTTATAAGATAAACCATAGAAGTGATCCCTCCAATCACTCTCCCTACCCCCATCCCTCCCCTCCTTCCCCCCTAACCACAACATTTATGAATTACATAAGAAACTAGGGACAAAGATAGTTGAAAATTTCAGTTCTTAAAGTTAGCA
>CAUYTI010163365.1:0-13634 GCA_963575145.1 Galago senegalensis
TCCAGCCCGGGCCCGCCAAACAACAATGACGGCTGCAACCAAAAAATAGCCGGGTGTTGTGGCGGGTGCCTGTGGTCCCAGCTACTTGGGAGGTGGAGGCAGGAGACTCGCTTGAGCCCAGGAGTTGGAGGTTGCTGTGAGCTGAGATGCCACAGCACTCTACCCAGGGGGACAGCTTGAGGCTCTGTCTCAAAATAAAAAAAAATAAAAAAAAGAGAGAGAATTTATATTTCTGATTGTTGAGTGGCAAGAATTCATCTGTTGTTTCTTTTTTTTTTTTTTTGAGATAGGGTCTTACTTTGTCAGTAAGAGTGTCATGGCATTGCAATTCAGAGCAACCTCAAACTCTTGGGCTCAAGTGATTCTTTTGCCTCAGCCTCCCAAGTAGCTGGGTCTATATGTGCCCTCCACAATGCCTGGCTATTTTTAGAGATGAGGTCTTGTTCTGGCTCAGGCTGGTCTTGAACCTCTAAACTCAGGAAATCCACCTGCCTCAGTCTCCCATAGTGCTAGGATTACAGGTGTAAGCCACCGTGCCAGCCTGTTTCCCATTTTTTTGAGACAGAGTTTCACTATGTCGCCCTCAGTAGAGTGCCATGGCGTCACAGCTCACAGGAACCTCAAACTCTTGGGCTTAAGCGATTCTCTTGCCTCTGCCTCCCAAGTAGCTGGGACTACAGGCACCCACCACAACACCTGGCTATTTTTACAGACTGGGTTTTGCTCTTGCTTAGACTGGTCTTGAACAAGTGAGCTCAGACAATCCACCGGCCTTAGCCTCCCAGAGTGCTAGGATTACAGGAGTGAGCCACTGTGCCCAGCCTGACTTTATTTTCTCTCCCTATTCTTTTCTTTTTTTTTTTTTTGTAGAGGCAGAGTCTCGCTTTATTGTCCTTGGTAGAGTGCTGTGGCATCACATCGCTCACAGCAACCTCCAACTCCTGGGCATAGGTGATTCTCTTCCCTCAGCCTTCTGAGTAGCTGGGACTACAGGTGCCCACAACTTCTGGATATTATTTTTTGTTGTTGTTGCAGTTTGGCCGGGCCAGCCAGGCTTACCGCCATTTGGGGCCGGCACCCTACTCCTTTGAGCTACAGGCCCCGCCCTCTGTCCCTATCCTTGAGGCTTGATATACATATATATATATATATATTTATTTATTTATTTTATTTTTTGGCTGGGGCTGGGTTTGAATCTGCCACCTCTGGTATATGGTGCCGGCACCCTACTCCTTTGAGCCACAGGCGCCCCCCTCTTGAGGCTTGATACATGAGAGGCAGCAATTTCTCTTTTGGTAAGCTGGCTAAGTAGATACCTTTCAGATGCCTTCAGAATACTTTAGCTACCTGTTAGACCACAAGGTAGCAAGGTTGATTGTAGTTACATATCCAGGCTATAGTATCTCTTTTCTGGTAAACTATTTATCTTATCTCTATCTGTCTGATTCTAGCTTATATTTCTAATCAGAACTCCAAGGAGCTAGAAATATGGTTTCTTAGCCTACTTAAAACGTACCATATGGTATGTTGGCTGGGACTTAAGCTTCCAAATGAAAGTGAGAATTCTTTTTTTTTTTTTTTTTGAGACAGTCTCAAGGTGTCACCCTTGGTAGAGTGCTGTGGCATCAAACTCTTGGGCTCAAGTGATTCTCTTGCCTCAGCTTCCCAAGTAGCTAGGACTACAGGTGCCCGCCACAACGCATGGCTATTTTCTAGTCATAGTTGTCATTGTTGTTTGGCAGCCTGGGCTGGGTTTGAACCCACCAGCTCGGTGTATGTGGCTGGTGCCCTAGCAGCTGAGCTACAGGTGCCGAGCTGAGAATTCTACTTTCTAATCTGAGAGGTATGAGAGATGTTGCATTCATAAAATAAGTTACTATATGTAGTAACATACAGCGGAGTAATCAGAGAGCAAGAAAAAACATCAACAATCAAAATATAGCTAACTTAAATTTAATAGAAGAGTTAGAAGATAATGTTGAAAAATTCTCAAAAAAGAGAGAGCCAAGGCTCGGTGCCTGTGGCTCAATTGGCTAAGGCACCAGCCACATACACGTAAGCTGGTGGGTTTGAATCCAGCCCAGGCCCGCCAAACAACAATGACGACTGCAACCAAAAAATAGCCGGGCATTATGGCAGGTACCTGTAATCCCAGCTACTTGGGAGGCAGAAGCAGGATAGTCGCTTGAGTCCAGGAGTTAGAAATTGCTGTGAGCTATGATGCCAGAGCACTCTACCCAGGACGACAGCTTGAGGATCTATCTCAAAAAAAAGAGAGAGCGTGCCAAAAAAAATCAAAGGAAAAAGAAAAATGGGGCAAAAAACAACTGAGTAAATCAGTCCAGTAGGAATAATAATTAACAAAAAAAACTTCAAAGAGGATAAAGCAACTAAAGGGGAAGAAATGATTAAAATTCTCCAGGACACAGATTAGTCTATAACATGCCCTGCAAAATGTATTTTAAAAAGAGATCATTATTAAGGGGTATCACTGTGAAATTTTAGAATACCAGAAATACAGGCTGGGCACAGTGGCTCATGCCTATAATACCAGAACTTTGATAGGCCAAGGCAGAAGGTTCATTTGAGGCCAGGAGTATAAGACCAACCTGGTAACATAGTGAGACTTTGTTTCCACAAAAAATAAAAAAAATTAGCTGGGCATGGTGGTATGTATCAGTAGTCATAGCTACTCTAAAGGCTGAAGAGGGACCATGGGAGCTTTAGCTCAGGAGTTTGAGGTTATAGTGAACTATGATCATACCTTTGCATTCCAGCCTGGGTGACACAGTTGTTGTAGTCATTTCCTGTCTCCACTACTGGAATGCAAGCTTATTACCAATAAGTCCAGCAGAGCTCATAGGTTTTCAGCAAGTACTTGTCAAATGGCAACATCTGCAAAAAACAAAAATAATGTACCAGTGTCAATACTAAGTGATCTCTAAAGGCAAAAAGGAAGAATAACCCAATGTTTTAGCTCAGAAAAGGAGTACAGAATCTAGCCTGTGACTCCTCCATCTCTTCAATGACTAACTTCACCTTTTCACTTTACTAAATTCATTTCCAAGATCACACTTTGTACCATAAACCCCCAAACCTCACACATCTCTTTCTCTATCATCCTATTATTCCACTTTTGCTACTCCCATTATACTTGCTCTTCCACTTCCTGAAGACTTCTGAACATTGATTCTCCCATTTTCTCCCTCAAGTTCTTTAACTATACCCCCAGCAATCTCCCAATTCTGCTCAATGACAGGCTCAATTCTTCTTGGGCAGCTAGGCACTACCAGAGAAAAATAACACAATCATGCAGTTTGACACTACAATTCTCTGTATTGCAGCAAGACAATGATTTTTCTGAACCACAACCCTAAGTATATGGCACTCTGTTTAAAGCCTTCTAAACGCTGGAATGCTGCACAGCAGGAGCTTTATTAGCTATTTCTCCAGCTCCACTTCTCAGAATTTCAGAACTGGTCTTATCCCTCTTCCTGCCTTGTCCCTAGGGGTCCCTAAGATTTTCATTCATTTCTCAGCTCTAATCTGGCTTCTGCTCTCATCCTCTGTGAACCTACTCTCTTAAAGTTGAAATTTACATCTGAATGGCAGATCTAAAATTTTTCAGTCTTGCTATTACTGTTGCATTTCTTATGTTGCTATCTACTTCTTTCTTGAAACTTTCTGGCCCTTTGGTTTCTACATTCTTATTATAGTCCTCTAATCACTTTTCCTGTCTTCTCCGCAGCATCAGTAGTGTCCAAAATCCTTCTTTGGCTCTGTGCTGTTCTTTTACTGTACAACGTATATGCTCTTGACTCTCAATACAGCCCAAGTCCAGGCTTCCCCCCCAAAGTGATGCTTGTGTATATTTCCACCTTCTGGCTATCATCTGAATGTTCTACTGGTACCCACTCTCAACATATTTCACTTCACTTTAAGAAGTCAGTCACTTAAGCCAGAGAAAGCTGATAGCTATCCTTGACAATTGTATTTCCAATTACCCCATTTAGTCAACTGTCAAGCCTTGATGTTTTTATTTCCCAATACATTTGCAATTATGCAATCTTTTCTCCATCCCTAGTGACACTCTCAAATCTATCCTCCTCTATGTAGCAAGCAGCCAGAGTGAGTGTTCATTAATCCTGTGCTTAAAGGCACTTCAATTGCCTACACATTAAAATGATCAAGTTGCATTATTACTACATTGTTAGTTGCCAAAATTGCATACTTATGCCTCTACTTTCCATAGGTTTTTTTTTTTTGAGTCTCAAAAAAACAAGATGAACCTACCAAAAGGAGGCATAAAATATGCAATTTTGATAACTAAAAATCTCTGTGGCATTAGCCTAGGTCACAGAAACCTCAAACTCCTGTGTTTTAAGTGATCTTCCTGCCTCAGCCTGCCAAGTAGCTGGGACTACAGATGCTTATGGCCACAATGCCTCGTTAATTTTCCTATTTTTAGTAGACAAGATCTCAGACTGTTGGTCTCGAACTTTTTTTTTTTAGAGACAGAGTCTCATTTTATCGCCCTCAGTAGAGTGCCATGGCAGTATCACACAGCTCACAGCAACCTCCAACTCCTGGGCTTGAGTGATTCTCTTACCTCAGCCTCTACAGTAGCTGGGACTAGAGTTGCTCGCCACAACGCCCGGCTATTTTTTTGTTGCAGTTTGGCCAGGGCCGGGTTTTAATCCGCCCCCCTTGGTATATGGGTGAGCCACAGGTGCCGCAAGCAATCCTCCCACTTTGGCCTCCCAGAGCGCTAAAATTACAGGTGTGAGGCCACTGTGACCCCACTTCTTCTATGCACTATGCTGTTCTCACTTTCAGAATTCCATCCTCCATTCCCCCACCTATCTTACATTCGATGATTTAAATATATATATATATACACACACACACACATACGCACACACACACATATAAAACATAATTATGGCTTTCTTTAAATAAGCTCCCACATAATATGTTAAGTGATTTTATTCGTCAAATTTCATTTTATGCTGATTTCAAAAACATGGTTTCAGAATATGGCTTCTGACTTTCAAGTTAATACTCATTTTACTTATTCAGGTTTTAGTTTTCTACATCAAGCCAGGTGATAAAGAAAATAATCAAAATAAAAAAATACTGCATTTTCCCTTCTGTTTCTAAGATGACAGGCATAACAAAATCTGAGAATATAAAAGCGGATCTTTTGAAAAGGTATAGAAAAAAATCAATACAATTTAGTTATTAAGTAGCCTCCATGAAGATCTTAACAAGAGATTGTATAAGGACTTTATAAAATGAAATCTTCCTCATAAGAGTAACTTATCTTAGAGATAAAAGCCCAGAGCTGCTCTTGACTCTTGTACTAAGTAGGTATGTAGCTTGAAGATAACAACTATTTGAGCCTCAATTTCACCTTCTTAAAAAAGAAAGGTTTTGTCAGAAAAGAGTCTCTAAACCTGAAGTCCAGGAATTCCCAACACGGATCACACAGAAGTGGGTGGGGGTGACCAGGAACCCCTTGAAATTTTATGTCCAATTTTGGATATGAATTTATCCCATTTTCTAAGGAAAGATTTCATTAGATTCTTAAAGGGGTTTATGAATTCCACAGTGGTTAAAAACATCTGAATTAAATGATTTCTCAGATCCCTCATATTGCATGATTCTGTAAATTTTTAAACTATGGAACATGGAGATTCACTATTGGTTTCAGTTTTCCAAAAAACTTAGGTCATAATAACTTATTTCTATTCTTTGTTTGAGGACCTAATTCTAATAAGGTTAAGCCAAAATGACAAGTCTGGGCAAATCATAATCAAAACAAACTTGACAGTCAGGAGAAGAAAGGCCAATGCAAAGGGTGAGGACACCATATTTGATGAAGTAACATAAAATAACTTCTCATTTCCAAAGTTCTATGTGGCTGAATTTAAACAATAACTGAAAAAAAAGTCACAAGTAAAAAGATAGAGGCAAAATTCCATTCAAAAACTATCTCTAAGCTATGTAATAAAAATAATCATAGCCTATAGTCCACTTATTGCAAGCAGTATGTAATACAAAAATTTACTAACCAGCAAAGAAAATCTGATGCATCCTAGGAATCCAGGTAAACTTCCATTGCCTTTTACGTTATAGTCTTCCACCTCCTATTCCATGCATGGCATTTGCCAACTAAAATTCAAAAGATTGGGGAACCTGTGCCTCGAAGTCAGATGTGGCCCTCCAGATCCCCAAGCATGGATCCTCAACCAAATACAAAGTTCACAGAACAAAATCCTCTATTAAAAGGATTTGTTCTGTAAAATTTAGATTCAGTTGAAAGGCTACACTCAAGGATCCAGAAGGGCACATGTGGTCCCATGGCTGCAGGTTCCCCACCCCTCATCATAATCTTTCTAAAAAGTGGACCTACCTCCTTACTTCATTATTTTTATAATAGTTATGCAGGCCCAAGAATCAATACTCATGAATTTGGAAGAAATCCAATACGTCTCAAACCTACAATAAATTCAGGTAAGGAAAAAGGATTAAAACCCAGAAAAAACTGTAAATCCTGTTTAGAATCAGCTATTTTCTTAAGAACACAAGGAAAAACAATTTAGTTTCATCAAAAAAATTTTGCAAGTTGAAGAAATGTCCAGAATGACTGAAAAAATATGACCTTAATGAGAAAATTACAATGACCTTAATGAGAAAATTACCTTAATGAGAAAATTACAAATTTGAACACTTACTGGATATTTGATATCAAAGATGCATTAACGTTTAAAGATAACATTTATATAGATAAAAATAATTATGTTTGGGATTTGTTTAAACAAAATAAGGGGACACATCATACAAGGGGACAGAAAAATAAGGGACAGCTCATAGAAGGGGACTAAAAAAAAACAAGGGAGCATGCTCATACAAGTTTAGTCAGAAATTCAGAATGAGTGAAGGGGAAATGAGGCTTTCCATAACAAAAAGGTAAAATAATTTTAAAAATTCTAATGAGAAACTGGTGTGCATACTGCTCTGAGCAATGAGCCATATACAATAGGGGTTTTAAAAAACAAAAGTGAGTGGCTTGGCATCTGAAACTCAGGGTGCCAGCCACATACACCAGAGCTGTTGGGTTCAAACTGGCCTGGGCCTGCTAAACAACCAACCAAAAAAAAACAAAAAATAAGAAACAAAACCAACAAAAAAACCCCAAATAGCTGGGCATTGTGGCGGGCACCTGTAGTCCCAGCTACTAGGGAGGCTGAGGCAAGAGAATTGCTTAAGCCCAAGAGTTTGCGGTTGCTATGAGCTATGATGTTACAGCACTCTACAGAGGGCGACAAAGTGAGACTCTATCTCAGAAACAAACAAACAAACAAAAAAACCCCAAAGGTGAATTGGGGGTGCTCACTGGCTGCTGTGCAAAACACATGGGATTTTATGACCGGTTAGTCAACTTATGCAAACTGAAATTTGTTTTGGCCAGTAAGCTGTCATGTTGAAGTTGCATTTTATTGTTATTAGATAAGACCAATAGGTCAATGGTGTATTTAGAAAAAACTTCAAATAAATAAAATTAGTAAAATCAAGTTGTAATAAATATGTATCCTATGAAAAAATTAGCCAGGGAATGAAATAAAATTGAATTTTAAATCGATCCAAGCAAACAGCAAAAGGTTAAAACAAAGTAGGATTTTTATGGAGCAAAAATTACTATCAAGTGATTCAAATTACATTGTAATTTCAAGTGAGTAATCTGATAAGTTTTATATTTGCAAAAGTAATTTTATTCCAGTTAAAGTTCTGAAGATGCAGACAGCATGGTGAGGTAGTGACCAGGATGAGTTTTTGTTCAACTCAAAGTGTGTGTGTGTGCGGCAGGGGGGGGGGGGGCGGCGGCTGGGGAGAACCACATATTTCTTTGGTTAAGATCCCTTTCTAGATGAAAATATAAATTTGCTTACTGATCATGAAATCTGTGTTGGACAAGAATCAGTTTGACTTACCTGTCTTCATAAAACAGACTATAGCCATCAAGAATCACCTGTGTGCTTTAGTTACCTGCTAATAATTCAAATACTCAACATATTAACAGAGTATTTTTTCCTTTAAACACTCATCATTTCTTCTATTACAGATTAATGAATTCTACAAAATTCTCGTGATCACTAAATTTTCAGTCATGTGTATTTTGGTATGTTGATCTTTTAATAAAACTAGCCATTCTATGTTAAAATAATAAATAATTTCAGTAAGGAAATGATAAAATTTCTTATTAATATATTTAAAAAGAGGTACTTTAAAATTTTATATCAAATATATCTTTTCATCAATTCAAGTCTCTAAACTGGTAAGACTAATCTATAGTAATTAGTCAAAAAAGTACAGGTTAAGACAGAACTTTGTAAATTCCCAATATACATGAAAAGTTTGATTTTGTATATTTTACTACCAAAGCCTTAACTTATTGTAGTGTTAACACCTAAAAATTAATCTTTGAGAAATCTTCAATTTTGGAAAACTTTGGTTTATATGTTTAAGAATTAAGGCATTAGCTATATGAAGATTTGGCTTATATTAACAGATAAAATTTGGAGCTTAGAATATACAAAAAAATCTAAAATTTAATTTCTAAAATTCTTAAATTTCCATGTAGGGCATACACAGCAAGTCCTCTATGATCAACAGAGGCAACAGAAACCTTAACGACTATATACTTACTTCCTGAAGCTTACTTTAAATAGGGTCCCAAGTATGGTACTTTAGGAACTGGTTTACTTTCAATAACGATCATCTGCCTCAACACTTGATATCAAACTAGCCTACAGTAGTGAGACACAATTACTATAATTCCAGTTTTAGTCCCTATTTATAACATTTACTAGCAAATTACTGAATCCTTCCAAACCTGTTATCCTTATCTACATAATGAGGACAAAATATGTAAGTAAATTTTTTTTTGAGATTAAATGACAGCGTGCATCATGTCAGGCACACAGTCCTCAAAATTGGCTTTCTTACTTGCATCTCTATTCTTCGGTAATCTTTAGGCGGGATGTTATATGTGTATATTGCTGTAATTTCTCTAAGTATTATTGATATAAGCATATTATTTTCATAAGCTACAAGTCCTTTGTTGATATAAACAAACAAAAAGAGGGCAAAAAAATAACCTAGTTTTGTCTCAAAGAGAAGGAAATGTGCAATTAAGGGGAAGAAAATGAAGAGTGAGACTACTTTTCCTTTAAGAAAGCATCCTGTAAGAATTTCACATAGGAAATACATCCTAAAGTTATTTTCATAGTGGTTTAATAGGTGTCACAAAAAGGTGTTTTGTGGTAATGCCACTCTTCCTCACAAACTGAATACCTTCATTTATTTGCCAATTTCATAAAACAATTCTAGAGGTCGATGTTTTCAAGGTAATTTATAAATAAGTACACATTTAAAAAAATAATTAAACTTTAAACAGACCTCATTCATTATGAGTTTTAGACATTAATATTTTTCTGAGTGTCAACTGTGCAAATCAGATTAAACACCTCCTTCCCAGTTTACTCAATATATTTGTAGTAACTAATGTATGAATAATTCTTTCCCCAAAATGAATGACAAAACTTTAGACTAGAAAATGAATAAACAGATAAAGTAAAATTACTCTTTTCAGCACTAAAAACTGGTTTGTGAAAAATATTGTGAAGGTAATTATTAAGCAGCATACTCAACTCTATTTCCTAAAAAAACACGGCATTATTTTAACTAAAAGAAATGCTGGTTTTCCGAAACAGTAGCATTGTTAACTGTACCCAAGATTTAAAAAATACCACCATCATGACATCACTAGAAAGAAATTGAAGCATACAAGGAATAAACTATAGTTTCTTTTTATATCAAAATGTACTCTGGAAAATGTGTTTGGCACAGTGCTAAATCATATATAGTTAATACTAAATATTGCAGGATACAATAAAACCCTGGAGTTAATTTTTTACACCCTCTTATGGGAATGAAAATAATAGATACCAATTATTCAGAAGTCAGCCTATACAAACTGTATAAACAATATTTTATGTTTTGCTTTGAAAACCAGTGATATAATAAATTTTACATAAAAGACTGCAAAATAATATAAATGGATTTAAACAGGTTTTTACAATAAGAAATTCAAATGGAAACAGACAAGTAACAAAGAGAAGTAAAAAAATTTATTGCAGTATTCGCTCCACCAGATTGCCTGGGGATCCCTTTTCTTGTATTGTTTTCAGGGTGACCTAATACATCAAAATCTACATTTACAAAAACTCCTTCTGCAGATAGGTCATAGATACTGCATGCTTTTTTTTTTTTTCAACAGAATAAATTATATATCCAGGAGATTCTGCCATTTTACAGCCTGGAAAAAACAATGCTTCCCTGGAAACTGGGCTAAGCTAAAGAAAGCCATCCGCTGCTAGGTTAAACTCCAAGAACACTTTATTAAGAACATTAACAGACTAATTTCCAACATTCACTTGTTTATTTTTTTAAACAGAAAGTTTTTTTCCAAGATATAAACAATTTTTGTTAAACTATAATACAGTGGGAGTAAAAATGAACTGAGAATCTGTTTCTGCTGCACAACAGCGAAGGGAGCTCCCACAAAAATGTTTGCCCAACATTTCCTTCTTTTGTTCCTGCATCCCAGGTTCCACTCTTACTCTTCATAAAACTGATTTTTTTTTTGCCAGAATGTTGATATTTCAAGTTTTTCTGCCTTTTAAAAAAATTCCTGTAAATTTGGCTGCATTTACAAATTCATTAGCTGGAAGTCCCATCCTTGGCGGCATACAGGGATCTTAAAGTCTGAACAACTTTATTTGTCAGCTTATTAGCACTTGTTAGAGCAATTTTTTTGTAAATAATGTCTGACTCTTTAATAGTGTCTACCCAAGGCACCAGTTTGCGGCCGTCACGGCGCTTAGCCTCAGTCCAGGAGCCACTGTAGGAGCCTGCCATCCACTGAACACTGAAGCCACTGCTGGTTTTCTGTACTACTCTTGCAATTTGTGGTCGATCTTTGTACTTTGGACAGCAAATAGCGATGACATCCATGACGTCAACACTTTCATTCATCTGTGCTGCCAACTCCGTAGAGTCTGAATTTCGTTTTGACCTTCTCAATGACTAAAACATTGGGAGGGGGGAAAAAAGACCAAGTGTTACACAAAAGAATTTTAGTGAAATAATTGTTTTTATTGCTTTTAATCCCTTGACGCCGGGAGTTGGGATTTCCCGGCACACTTCCATTGCCGGCAATGAGACGCACCGTGACCGCCAGCGCCAAGGGGTTAACATATATTTGTAAAACCATATAACTCTTAATTTGTACCCGTGTCTTTACTCTTATTGATATATAAAATTATATATACATATGAACCATAAAGCTACATAAAACTTAGCAACAATAAAAAGGATAACACGCATTAATACAATCCAAAGGAAAATTAATAACCCTTTACGTTGGATAAATCTCATTTCTGTTTTTTTTATTGTCTTTTATGTTAAACTTTCTACAAAAAGATGTATAAATGGTTAAGTAGAGAATCTCTATCTACAAAATGGTTTCTCGTATTACATTACTTGGTGTACATTTAATAGACTGACATATATAAGCACATAAAAATCATTTTACGTAATACGCTGCGAAATACGTTGACTCCTCCTCCGCCTCACCCCTGAAGTGCCTCCTCCTCTATCCTCCCCATCACTTTCATCATCTTCTGTCTCTGCTGCTGTATTATTTTTAGGGCTGCCTCCTCCAAGCAGCGAGGTAATTGCTTTGTTCCGAGCATTTGTGCTAGCCGACACCTCCCCTTCTTCTTCTTCTTCATCAGGGTCCAGGTGTTCCATGAGAAGTTTGAACTACAAAAAAATGATATTGATTCAGAGTTTTAAGCAAATATTTCAAATAAGAATGATTAAGTACATCTTTTAGTTCTCTGCTCTCTTTCTTTTTTGCTGAGATAAGAGAACATATGAGAGGAAGGGTGTTTAAGAATTCTAAATGAGGCTGGGTGCAGTGGATGGACTGAGCTCAGGAGTTCCAGACCAGCCTGAGCAAGAGCGAGATCTCAGTCTCTACAAAAAACAGAAAAAGCGAGATAGGAGGATAGCTTCAGCCCAGGAGTTTGAGATTTCTGTGAGCTATGATGATGCCATGGCACTCTACCCAGTGAGACTGTTCAAAAAAAAAAAAAGAAAAGAATTCTAAATGAGAACATTTTTGTTAGAGATAAGAGTCTCACTCTGTTACCCAGGCTGGATATTTTTTTCATTTGAGATATAGTCTCCCTCTTGTTACCCAGGCCATGATGCTGTGGCATCATGGCTCACAGCAACCTTAAACTCCTAGGCTCAAAGGATCCTATTACCTCAGCCTCCCAGGAAGCTGGGACTATAAGTGCCTGCTATAACACCCAGCTGGTTTGTCTATTTTTAGTAGAGACAAGATCTCACTCCTGCTCAGGCTAGTCTCAAATTCCTGAGCTCAGGTGATCTACCTGCCTTAGCTTTGCAGAGGGCTAGGATTATAGGTGTTAAGCCAGCACCACTATGCCCAGCCTAAAATACTTTTCTAATTCAGAGTATAATGTTTGCAAAGTTCATGAATAATATGAAGATCACTGTGCAGGCTTAGTGCCTGTAGCTTAGTGGGTGGGGCGTTAGCCACATACACTAGAGTTGGCATGTTCAAATCCAGCCCAGGCCTGCCAAACAACAATGAAGATCACTGTGCAGATTTCATTCTTGATCCAAAAAACTATATTTATGTTCAGCTACTTGGTGTAAATAGATTAAACTATAAAGCTTTATTTTTATTTTTTTAGGACAATCTTCTATAGATATTAAAAAATATTTTAAAAATTATTCTATTGTAGAAAATTTACATAACACAAAATTTACTACTTTAACTATTTTATGTATACAATTAATAGGTATTAAGTACATTCACAATGTTGTATAATCATTACCACTAACCACTGCCAGAGCTTTTTTTTTTTTTTTCGGCTGGGGCTGGGTTTGAACCCACCACCTCCAGTATATGGGGCCGGCGCCCTACTTCTTGAGCCACAGGTGCTGCCCCTGCCAGAGCTTCTTCACCACTGCAGACAGAAACTCTATACTTAACTCCCCATTCACTCCGAAGGGTAGCCTCTACTCTATTTTCTGCCTCTAATCTACAGATGATTTAAAAGTATGTGGGAGAGGCTCGGCGCCTATAGCTCAACCGGCTAAGGCGCCAGCCATGTACACCTAAGGTGGCGGGTTTGAATCCCCAGCCCGGACCCGCCAGACAACAATGACGGCTGCAACCAAAAAGTAGCTGGGCGTTGTGGCGGGCGCCTGTAGTCCCAGCTACTTGGGAGGCGGAGGCAGGAGACTCACTTGAGCCCAGGAGTTGGAGGTTGCTGTGAGCTGTAATGCCACGGCACTCTACCCAGGGGGACAGCTTAATGCTCTGTCTAAAAAAAAAAAAAAAAAAAAAAAAAGTATGTGGGAGGATGTGCATAGGTTGTACAAAAATACTACTGTCCTTTTGAGGGACTTGAGCATGTAGATTTTGGTATCTTAGGGGATTCTGGAACCAATCCCCTAAGGATACTAGG
>CAUYTI010163366.1:0-59195 GCA_963575145.1 Galago senegalensis
ACAGGCACCCGCCACAACGCCTGGCTATTTTTTGGTTGCAGCCGTCATTGTTGTTTGGCGGGTCCGGGCTGGGGATTCGAACCCGCCACCTTAGGTGTACGTGGCTGGCGCCTTAGCCGGTTGAGCTATAGGCGCCGAGCCAGCAAAACACTTTTTAAAAAAATACCATAAATATCCTGCCTGGAATACATTTTAAAAAATTATAATGAATGACCCTAGAGAGGATATTTTGTCCTTGAAATGAGAACAGGCTTACAGTTAAAACAGTTCTTGAAGAATGTAAATGAATACTATTATAACGCATTCAAGATAAAGTTGAGGAAAGTCAGAGAGCAGAGTCCTGCAACAGTGCCAGCTGTCTGAATTCCAGTCTCACCATACATCCTATAAAAACCATAAGACCAAAAAAGATAACAAAACCCCCAATCCATGCCAAAGCAAAATTGAGAGTCAGAAAATACTATAAACTAATTTGCACATGGGTAGAGAAATGAATGTCCCAAAGCAGCTGAGGCAGCTCTGAAGCCCGCTCTGGAGTGGGAAGTCAGGATGGACTGGGCGGAAGAGAGAGCACGGGGGGTTCTAGCAGTGTCAGATCACATTTATCCCCCAAAGAGGCTCACATCCCAAATGGGAAAATAATGAGGACAGGTCTGAGACTTGATGGATCATAACAGTAGCTACTAAGGAACTGAAAGGGGACTAGGAAATACGTGCACCCAAGCACTTGGGAAGGCCCACTGCTGGGGGGGAGGGACAATGTGAAGGAGGAGACAGACATCCTGACAGTTTGGGGGGAAAGGGAAAGAAGGAGGCAAGTGATGGAAAGTCACATTACTATAGAAACTAAAGAGAATTACAAAACCAGAAATCATGCCAAACTCCTTTTCCACCAAGAAAAGAAGGCACCATTTAGCAAAGAAACTGCAGTTTCTGTATCAGAGAAAGAAGGTACTCTTAGAAATAAGCCTGTTAAGTAGTCCCAGCCACTAGGGAGGCCAAGGCAAGAAGATCACTTGAATCCAAGAGTTTGAGATTGCTAGAGCTATGACACCAGGGCACTCTATCCAGGGGGAAAGAGAGAGTGTGTAAAAAAATAAAATAAAATAAATAAAATAAAATGAAAAAAAAAATGAACCCTGTTAAGACCCCTAACATTCTCACCCCAATCTGTACTAAATCCTTCCTGCAGCTGGTTCAGGAAAATAAAGTCATTTCAATAGAAATTGAAATATCCAGAATAGAAAGGAACAGAAAGACAAATGCTGACCACATTCAGGAAAAAAAAATCACCAGACTGACACAGTTCACGCTGTTGATGATGAGCACACAGTAAACGCTCAATCAACATGAGCTGTTATTTAAAAAATAAATCATTCCCTGCTCAGAAGAGGAATCACCATGGGCAGAGCACCATGCTAAGAATAGCAGGCTTTACAAATAAACAAAGGACAAGATACTTACAACCAAGGAAGGAAAGGTACAAATTCAAACCCTTGAGACTGATACTACCACAAGCATACTATCAAGATTTCGGTTCAAAGTTCAGCTATAAGTGAACAGCCAGACAAGTATTCATTTAGGCTGGGAAGAGTTACTAGACCAAGCAAGTCTTAAACTGCTGGCCTAAGATGACAAAAGGGCTGGGTGGGGAAAAGTGTCCCAGGGAGCATCCAGGCCTTCCCTGGGCTCTGCTCACCCACGTTCCAGCTTGGGGTGGCCATGCCCTTTGCTCTGCTCTATACGCAACTCACTTCCTTCCTCTTGCTCTCTGCTCCCTCCTTCTGCTGCAGGCAAGGCATCGGAGACCCACTGGCCATCTTTTGTTTCTCCCAGGATGGACTCCAGATCTATTTCATCCATGGTGCTCCCATCAGAGGACAGTAGTTTATCCAAACCAAATTTGAGTATCTCACTCAACTTGCATGGAGAAAATAAAAAAGTCCGGTTAGTTCTCATGAAAACAAACATCAGCATATTGGAGATTGGCTAAGTGGCTTAACAACCCTCGGCCACTCATTCCCTGATGGACACACAGGCTGTCTTCTCTCCCCATCGTAGATGATACCAATCAGTGCTGTTTAATAGATGGGTGATGGGTAGGCAGACAGATGATGACCAAAGCTGCTGACTTTGGAGTCTCCATAACAACAAAAAAATGTATAAGCCTCCATTTTGAGGGGAAGAATAACCTTTATTTCCTGAATTTCCCATAGCACCTCTCACTGAGTCTTTTTCAAAGGCAACCCTGAAGCACCATGACAAGTCAGAGACCCTGTTAGCTACTTTCCCACCTCTCCACTGCCAATGTCTTAGGAAGAGAAGGCAACACTGGGCACTTTGAACTGACTCCTTTCCTTTGGCAATTTATTTTCTTATCGCAGCATCTACAGAAACCACCTTGTCAAAGACCAGTAACCACTCCTGACCAGGCCCAAATGAAGGCAAATCCTAGTCTGAATCTTCCTCAGGTCCTGCATTATACTGCTTCTCTTCTCCAGGGTACCCTCAGCCTATTCCTAAAGGCCATAGGAATCTCCCAGAAAGCTTAGGTAATTCTTCCTGGCTTTTGCTTGTTATTCCCAACTTTGCACCCACTTAAGGTCTAACTCCCTATCCTAAACCAAGTTGGATTCACACCTTGGGTCCTTGTTCACATCTCCCTTTCAGAGTAGGTGAATCATCTTTAGATCACCTATTTTGTGAGTATTCTGTAATAGCTCCCCTAAGCATGAACACATCTGGATATACTTACAGTAGAACCTCTGTAAGTTGACCCCCCCAAGGGACTATAACAAACTAGTCAACACCCAGAAGTGGTCAACATAAGAAACTAGGCCTTAGAACATGTGGTGCATGTCCAGTCTATGAAAATTAGGTCAATTTAAGGAGGTGACCAATTATGGAAGTTCTACTGTGTATTTAACTGGCATACATAACCAAGATGATTAGCTTTGGCAGCTGTTACTAAAAAGATTACAAAGCCAACTATTTAAAATAAGAATCATTCTATATTGGGACCTCCTCTCAACCCCCATGTATTCATACTTGCCTCCTGGCTTTCCCTAGTTACTGCTCACTTACAATGTGTATTAGTCTTTAAGGAACTACATGTGTTTTAATGAGAAGCAAGATTTTATAGTAATTAACAGCATGTGCTTAAAGGTTAGAGTGTGCCTGGATTGGAGTCCTAAGTCTGAATGACCTTGAGCAAATTACTTGACAGTACCTGTCTCTTTCTGTTGTTATACTATTCACTGCAAACAGTTGGAAAAGAGTACCTAAGACAATACTTAATACACAGTAAACATTCAAAAAACAAATAAATGTTCACTACATCTATATCTGCCTTTCTGTTTTTACTGTGTTCTCCTTGCAGGAAAATAAACCTGCTTCCTCTTTCAGGACTTCAGAACTCCATACTGCTTAGATTTCCCAAAACAGAACAGGGTCTTTTATTGATTTTGTGGCATTAAAAAAAAAAAAATCCCAGGCTCAGCACTTATAGCTCAAGTGGCTAGGGCGTCAGCCACATACACTAGAGCTGGCGGGGGTTCAAATCGGGGGTTCAAATCTGGCCCAGGCCCAACAAAGAATGATGACAACTACAATCAAAAAAAAAAAAAAAAGAAAGAAAAAATAGCCAGGCGTTGTGGTGGGTGCCAGTTGTCCCAGCTGCTTGGGCGGCTGAGACAAGAGAATCGCTTAAGCCCAAGAGTTTGAGGCCGCTGTGAGCTGTGACACCATGACACTCTACCCAAGGTGACAGCTTGATACTCTGTCTCAAACAAACAAAAAAATCCCAGGAGAAAGAGAGGGAGTTTGGTGGGCCCTCCCATAACGGTACGATGGAGGGGTATATGGCACATCTCCTGGGTGAAGGGCTCAGCTACAACTTGGACTCTACTTAACAAATGCAAACAGTGTAAATGAATCCTGTGTACCCTTAATCTGAAATTTAAAATAAAAAAAAAACATTTCTCTAAATAAGGAACCTAAAGGAGATATTTCTATGACATTTTCTGGCATTTTGTTATTGAGAACCGTATTTAAGAGTATCTTCAGTATATGCCTTTGTCTTTCTCAAGCTTTTTTCATCTTACACTTGTAATTGCCTCAAAATACGTGGCC
This sequence comes from Galago senegalensis, assembly GCA_963575145.1. Classification (NCBI taxonomy): domain Eukaryota; kingdom Metazoa; phylum Chordata; class Mammalia; order Primates; family Galagidae; genus Galago; species Galago senegalensis. Next base: position 4,132 of record CAUYTI010163366.1, read on the forward strand.
TGTCCTACCATTACAGTTAAGCATGTACATCGGAGTCAGCAGCAAAACAAACAAAAAAACCCCCACACTTACCTACGATCCTAAGAGACAGAAAGCAAACAAATACAACTCAGTGCTACTTTTTCTAGTTCTAGTCCCAAATAAATGAAATCCTGAGCCTTTCCTATAAGTAATGACTTCCTAATTGATACATACAGATAGTCACTGGCCTCTGTGTATCTAATAATTACATGAGAAAATTGCTGTTTTTTAAGCTATGCTCAAATTATAAAGTTGGTAACTGTTTCTAATATACTCTGTGATTTTTTTCCCTTTTAAATACTTACTATATTTTTTATTTGATAAACTAGTCTTATAACCTAGTCTCTCTCACAAACTTCTGCAAATGAAACTCTTTTTTCTGAGTCGTCTTCTAACAACAGTTTATACTACAGGTGTCCCGAGTTACCATACGTATGACTGATGCATGACCCACACTTATGAATGGAAGCTATTACACGTAATAGGTACCTGTTCAACTTACATGTAAATTCAACTTAAGAACAAACCCACAAAACCTCTATCACTCAGAACCCGGGGACTTCCTGTATATTGTATTTTTACTGCAAACTCTGCTGACTAAAGCCTAAATCATCCTCCTATACCTCTGCCCTTCCTAATTTCTATTCTCATCATCCAGCCTTAAAACCTCACGGCTATCTTTGAATGTCTCTCTCCCTAACACCCTACCTCTATCCAAGCAGCAGCCCACCGGTCACATCTTCCTCTGCCGTGTTTCTCACCTCACACCCTCATACTGCCATTGCCCTTCACACTGGGTCTTTCTAGTACTGGAGGAGTTGGGCCCTCTGCATCTAGCCCTTCATTCATCCTGGGCAGGACCAAATGGCCTGGCATCTATTATAATATGTGTTCTAATTTTACCCAAGGGCTGTTATACAATAACTTTAAGTCCTCTTCCGAAAGAGCTCTCTAAAATTTTCCAAGACACCAAGACACCACCCAATAGTCCCCCTCTTCAAACATATTAACTCTAGTCCTTTCGTCTATTTTTTCTATGGCATAATTTTCAATTCCTGATCTTATTTGCTCTCCTTTGAGTACAGAACAAGTAAGGTAAGCCAGTCATCAAAGGGTCTGGAATTAAGAAGAAGGTTCAGAATTAACTGTTATTGATTATGCCAAGTTCTTTATTTTAACCAAGGCTCTTAACAGCCCTCTGAGGTAACTAGTGCCATCCTTATTTTTAGGGGAAAAAAAAGAGTCTATTGAAGAGAGTAAAGCATCTGTTCAAACCCACACAGCCAGCAGGTGATGAGGCGTGGATCTGAATCCAAGTTGAATGGCCCAGAACCCACCATCTCTGTCTCTGTCCTCCTCCCTTTCTGGACCATATTCATTCTTGTACCCAGGAGGTACGAGGGCAAGTCTGAGTTAGGCTAGGGAAGAAACGTACAGGTGGGGCAAGTGGTGGTTAGTTCTAGATCTTTCATTTATATTCTCTTCCACAGAAAGCACTGATGCAGCCTGAAGTGAACAACAGTAGGTTATACCTGGAGGTCAGCATCAGCCGAAGGTTTCTGGGCTCCCAGAGTAAAATGGCCTCCTTCTATGATCACGCTAGTGAGCTGAAGTTTGGAGGCTGCCTTCCTGTAGACGATTTCCTCCACAGTGTCCTGGCCGATCAGCCGAATAACCTTAACAGACCTGTTAGGAAGTCAAATGACAGCAGTGTGCTGTAAGAGTAACAAAGCTGGGCAAAAGTACCCAAGGTAAACACACCTAAAAGGAAACAAAGTTAAACACTAAATTCAGGGTACAATTTAAAGGAGATTGTTTAATTTGGGCCTGAGCATTTGTTATACAGATGGATTCCAATTTCCTCTGAACCTTTCCAAAGGAGTTAGGGAAGAATGATGAAGTGATAACTAGGATTCCTTATCTGTGGACCCCTACCCCCCCCAAAAAAAAGAAAGCCCTGAAAGATCTAAATTACCCTCAGGTCCAAGAGTAGCACCTATCTTTTTAGTTCAGCTACATAGCCTCATAACTCCATTTTTTAAACAAGTTAGACCCTAACACAAGAATGAATTAACTTCTAAAGAATCCTCCTAATTCTTTCACAATTTGATTTTGCTCTTTACAAGTGTGTCTGGCCAGCACTTGGGAGGCCAACATGTGAGGACTGCTTGATGTCAGGAGTTCAAAACCAGCCTGAGCAAAAGCAAGACACAATCTCTACATAAAATAGAAAAATTAGCCAGGTGTGGTGGTGGGCACCTATAGTCCCAGTTCCTCAGGAGGCTGAGGCAGGAGAACCACTTGAGCCCAGAAGTTTAAGGTTGCTGTGAACTATGAACCATGGCACTCTAGCCCAGGAGACAGAGCAAGATCCTGTCTTAAAAAAAAAAGAGGTCTGTACTGATAATGTGACCCACCCAATGCTACTCTAGCAGTCAACAGCACAGACAGAACTAAAACCTGGTGGTCTCTCAACTCACACTTTGGGACTGTCACCAGAACTACACTCTTCTCCTTCCTCCCCAACCCAGAACTACCCCCAAGCAAGCCCCAAAAGTGAGAAGCCTGATGTTAAAATCACTCACTTGCTCTGGCCAATTCGGTGAGCCCTGGCAGCTCCTTGCAAGTCATTCTGAGGATTAAAATCACTGTCAAAAAAAATCACAGTATCTGCTGCCGTTAAGTTCATGCCAACTCCACCTAAAGAACACAGAAAGGAATGTGATGAGAAGCGGAGGAAGAGAAAATAAAGACAGTGAAACCAACAAAACTGGGTCACCTTCCAACAGATACCCCCATCACCGACTCTGGAACTCTGCAGGGGCTGCCAGTGCTACCTGATCTCACACTGCCTGACTTGGGAAATTCTAGTTACTGAATTTAACAGAACAAGAGGGGCAGGAGTAAATGACAAAAGAAGGTAAGTCAGTGCTGTGAAGCCATTTTAAATTTCTTCTGCTTAAAAACCTTTGATTAGAACAGTCCACACAAAAACAACACAAAGTCTTTCGGAAAACAGCTTTCAATAGGAGAAGACTGCTGTGGAGATGAAGAGAAGAGTGCTTACCTCAACTGCAAATTATTAGGGTTATTAAGCATGAAATGTCTGATTTCCTTAAGCACCAAGTTTGATAGTTCTTATTACTGACATTTCACTTTGACACTTCTTGTTTTGGTTTTTTTTTGTTTGTTTGTTTTTTTGTGAAGATGCATCCTCATTCTATCAAAGTCTTGATTTGGCTTGTGATTACCTTTCAAACTTTTTTAGAGCAATTCTTGTGATACCATGGATAAGTCAAAAATTCATGTTATTTCTGAATGTGAATTCCATCCTGGAACCAATGCAGTGCAGACAGCTCCAAGCCAAGTGCTGGAAAAGGATGTGGCTAACGCATAGTTCCTTCGATGGGTTGAGAAGTTCGATTCTGGTGACTTTAATCTTCAAAAATGAGCCACGTGAGCTACCTGAGACCCAGGTAGGCAATGATGAGCTGAAAGCTGTAATGGAAGCAAATCCATCTCAACCTGCACGTGGATTTAGCCCTAAGGTTTGATGTTATTACTCTATCAACACTGGACCACTGGAATTAAATCAGCAAGGTAAAGAAGCTGGACAGATGGGTTCCTCACAAATTAAGAGTGTAGAAGAGAAAGCATCTCCACACTTGCCCTTCTTTGCTGTCATAATATAAAGGCAGACTATTGCTACACTGTATCATCACATGTGATGAAAACAGCTTCTTTTTGACAATCACAAGCATTTGGCATAATGGTTAGGTAACAATCAAGAGCTGAAATGTAGTCCAAAGTCAAATATTCAGCAAAACAACGCTAACAGTGCCTGCTTGGTGGTCCAGTGCTGTTATTATCCACTAAAGCTTCATGGAACCTGGTTAGTCAATTCCAGTAGATGTCACTGCAACCAGCTGGATGAAAGGATGAGGATGCTTGCAATCAAGCAGCCAAAACTGGTCAGCAGGGCAGGCCAATCCTCTTGCAAGACAGTGCTTACCCACTTGCCCCATATACAGCAGCGTTCAAACTACAGAAGCCAGATTGGGAAATGTTCTGTCATCTACTGTATTCACCAGAACTCGTACCAACTGGCTACCACTCTTCCAGGCTTTGGACCACTTCTTGGAAGGAAAAATACTCACTTTTCAACAAGCTGTGGAAAATGCCTTTTGCAATTTCATTGCCACTTGCTCTCCAGACTTCTCCACTGTTGGCATAAACAAAGTGGAAAACTGTGTCCACAGTGTAGGCCCATACTTTAATCACACTGCTTCTTGTTTGAGACAAACTAAACTACACTTTTGATTTAAAATCAGACATTTCATATTTAATGACCTAAGTACAACTAGGTGTTAAGACCCCTGATACAAGTGACTGAGGAGAGGGAATGATATCCCCGTCCCAAGCTGAGTAGGAAACTACCTCCCTCTGACTAGAGAACACTTTCACGAGTCTTTTCTGTAAGTGCTTCCTCATTAATCAAGGAGAAAGTAACAAAACCAATGGCAAGATAAGAATGCTTCATGAAACAACTTTCTGGTCTTATTTTAGTGGGGCAGGAAAGGGCTGAGGAGGCACTGGGTTACAGGAACTAATTAAGAGAACCACCAAAGTAAACTGCAGCCTTCCCGCTGACTAATGTGAGAAAAGGCACAAAACACACCCCCTCTCGCCAGGACCATCAGAGCTTGTCGCTGAGCCTGAAAGAGCTTGGTCCAAGAGCGTGGTTTAAGGACTGACTTTTGAGAAGGACTACTGACTCCAAGCTGGATCTCAAGACAAGCTAGGCAGGAATATTCTAATGAAAGCCTTTATGTAAAATTAAAGTTGAAATAAGGAGATAATGATTACTTCATGTAAAATTAAAGTTGGAAGAAGGAGACTGATTACTAGGAGGCGTTAATTACACCTAATAATAATGATGAGAGCCACATTAAGGCATGCTTCATACTTGGCAGGCATTGTTCTAAGCACTTTACAGATATTAACTCCTGTAACCCTCACAACAACCCTACCAGTAGTTACTATAATTATCCCCATTTTATAGACGTTGAGATGGAAGCACACAGAAATTAAAGTACTTATCTGAGGTTGCACAGCTAGAAGATGAAAGAGTCAGGATTCCTTCCCATATGGTTTGAGTCCACAGCCTGCGCATTTAACCTCTATACCATTAAAAATGTGTTCCATAAAAAACTACTGAGTTAAGGCTGTCTGAGTTCACTGAGGGGTGATGATTTTATATTATAAATAAAAAATATATCTGCACTTGTTCAGGAGATATTCATGAGCTAACACTGCCATCTGGTGGTCACAGGAGTCAATCACAGAAATATTTGAAAGTTGGAGGGAAATCTGTTAAATAAATGACAATGCTGCAAAACTACAGGCAAACTGTGACAGCAAACATGACAGTGTATGGAAAAGGCCGCTATCCGGGTCTGCTTCAGCCCCTAAAAGAGCTCCTCTGAATTCTTCAAGGAGAGTAACTGAAAAGCAGAGATGTCCTTCCTCCTAAATTTAGACACTTCAAACACAATGCTGCTTTCTGAAAATGAAGATCGGTGAAATTATTAAAGCATAAATGGAACTGTTTTCTGCAATGACAATGTGTTTGCCCTGATCATTCCAGTTTCTCTGAAGATTTTATTCCTGGTCTCAGGGCTGATCAACTGATCATGTGAGTTAAGTGGTCTAATTTCCTTATAGTCAAGGATTATATCTCACCCTTCTTTGACATACCCTTCCAGTACCAGGCACTTACAAAACTTACTTTAGATAAGATTGAATTCTCTTTTTATAAAAATACTGATCTGTCTTTAACAGAGGACATACATCCCTTTCATGTTCCTACATGTATCCTATCAATTCACATGCTACCTCTATCAACATTTAGGTCTATAAAAAATAAGATAATGAAAACTAAGATTTTTATGAGTTCAAAACTAATTTAAGGTCAGCTTGCTCTAGTTTATGTGAATAATATCCTCTCCAAGAGCTGATTTCAAATTGTGAGTGAAAACACTACAAATGCCGTATTTATGACTTAAGTCATATGTAGAAAATCTCGTCACTAAAAAGCTGGCAGTTTCAATATTATCACATTTTTTAAACAACTTGATTTCTGCTAAGCTTTGACAACACTCCTCCAGAGGTACTTCTGGAGGAAGGGCAAGTGGCAGACATATATTTCCCAATACATAGTCAGGAAGGAGAACTGCCTCCATTGAATATAAATACAACTTTCCAGAAAATCACAGAAATCGAAATCTTTTGGGATACTTCCAAGTCAAATGCTAGCTTGTTTTGCCAAACAAAACAAGTTTTACTTTCCATCCACTGCCAAGTTTCAGTCTCACCCCTTTGATAAGACCTGTAGCTTGGACAGGTTGGTTAGAAAAGAGCACCAGGCCAGAAGTCCAGTGTCTTGATAACTACACCAACTACCTCAATTCCCCGTTTTACACACTTCAGTGATGACTTCACTTTTCAGAGAATTAAGGAAAATGTACTAATGGCAGGGATCATCACCCCATTTGTCTGCTTTCCTCAATGCCCGTATGGCCTACCTGCCCTGGTGCTCAGAAGAAAAATGAAAACAGGCTGCTGACCAAAGTTCTTAATGGCCAAATGTCTCTCTTCTCCTCTCACGGAACCATCCACGCGCTCATAGCTGTAGCCTTTACATAGAAGAAGAAAAAGAGAAATCTTCAAGTATTCTCTGGAGAACAAAAAATTAAGTCAACCCAAATATAAAGGTAATTTTGTCCCTAACCACACATAGACAAGGCCCTACATTCAGTAAATCCCACGGGAAAAATTTAAATGTACAGGGATAATTTATCATTTAAAATAAGAATTCACCATAACACACTCTTCTGGGGTTTTCAACTACATGCCCTTGGGGTCTTTGGCATTTATGGAGTTAAGACTCAATTTTAACTATTCCCAAGCAGCCCTGAATGTCCACACCATGTGGTGATTTCTAGTTTTGTGAGGCACAATTCTTTATGCAAGTAGTCAGACAAGCACTCAGAGCAGGTGAGTGAGCCTGCCTGATGGCGCAAATCTGCCTTTCAGTGAGGCTCTAGGTAGGATGCTCTGCCAGTTCCCTGCTCCCATGTCAGGAAGGGGAACTGTACGCTCCAGCCAGGCTCGTGCGTCTTCCCAGTAGGCCAATGGAATTTCTGAAAGTGCCCACTGGACCAGGTGTCCTGTAGTGTGTAGGAGGCATCAAGTGGATCTGGGAGACCCACCCTGGACTAATTTCTTAAATTCTAAGATCTAGAGCTGATACTTCTTCACCACTAGGCTCAAGATCATCCCTGTGTCACAGTCTTTTCCCATCATCCCACGTAAGTATTACTATACATTAAATGGAGCTTCCAGGTAGTAACCTAACCTACATTCTCTATTGTCTATGTAGAAAAAATTGATGTTAACCTTTTCCCTGATTTGTGTAATCTGTTTATTGTAATATTCATCTTTTTCACTGATTCTAAGTACACAATCACTGAGGTGAATGTTATGAGACACTAACAGCTCTAGTCACCGAAACTCTCTTTATCATATATTTTCAAAATCACTCCACATTTCCACAAGATTTGCTCACAATATTAAGTCACATAAATAATAGGAACATGGGTATTGTGCCCATATGCCCACTCTCCACTCTGCACTTTTGCCAGTGGCACAGTGGCACTTTTGCCACTTCCAGATAACATTCTCCTACTATAATAGGAACATGGGTATTGTGCCCATATGCCCACTCTCCACTCTGCACTTTTGATCTTTTGGTTCCAGATAACATTCTCCTACTGCCTTTCCTTGTAACATTCCCACACCCTGTATGACTCTTCATGGACCCACTGGAACTGTTAAGTCTAAAAATGACTTAGGTAACATAGTGGCCAAGGGTGTCACCTCTGTAATCCATATAGTCTTGGAGAATATCCAACATCTGGGTCATCTGGGAGAAAAGTAAAACTCGATGGCCCCTGGCAAGAAAAAGAAAAAAAGAAAAAGCTGCCAACTCTAGTAGTATTTAAGGTGAGTTTCCCTTAGGCAAAATTTACCAAAGAATACATTATGCACGTTTATGGAGTAAAGTAGAAATATAAATGTCACAGAAGTAGAAATATAAATGTCATAACATTTATACAGACTTCTTCAGAAACCCTAAATGCTCTATGTAAGAATATATCTCCACATGTAGCTATATCCTTCAAAGCAGGGGTCCTCAAACTGGAGTGGAAATATTCCCAGGGGCACATGTCAATGCACCAGAGGGTATAAGAAGCTCTAGAGCAGGTGTCCTCAAACTACAGCCTGTGGGCCACATGCAGCCTGCCCAGGACATTTATCCGGCCCGCCGGGTGTTTTTGCCGCCACTGCCTGTCTTGCTTAGCACCCGACTGGTCCTGAGGCCCACACTCCGGCCCTCCAATGGTCTGAGGGACAGTGAACTGGCCCCCTGTTTAAAAAGTTTGAGGACCTATGCCCTAGAGTAAACAAGGTGCCTCCTTCTGGAATGTCAATTTGCTCAATGGAAAGAAATACAGGTTATCATTTTAACAACAAAATAAGTAAGATATGTTAAGAGTAAAATTCAAACATACCAAAAAACCCAAGAAAAACTGGAGACACTGAAAAGCTTACAGTCAGCCATATTCAGTTACTCTCTATGAGGGAGTGTGAAGTCACTACCCTCTCATCTACAGCTACATTGCTTGAAAAGTCTGAGAAGTAACACTTTAGAGAAGCAAGGCGCAGTGATGTCTCATCTCCCGTGATATGAAAAATTGATGTACAGGAAGTGGAGAGAGGAAAGAAAGGGCCCAAATGACGGACTGAGTCAACAACAAAGTCAAACATACCAGCCATTATTTTTAATTTGCATAAACAAAGCAGAATAGTACTGTGAAAATAGCATACTCATTATGCAAATGAATTTAATCTGAGCTTGCAACAAGTGTAAGAGTAACAATTACGGAGACTCTTAAAACTCTAGCCCCAAGTGAGTAGGAAATGCACAGAGTGTGAAGTTGAGGCCTCAATTCTAACCTCATCTCTGCCATTTGCTGGCCTTGTGACCATGGACAAGTCACATAACCTTTCTGAGTCTATGAAATGAAAAAGTTAGGCAGAAAGTATTTATGGGTCCTTCTCCAACTCTAACACACTTATGGTAAATACATCAGAGCCAGTAAAATATACTAAGATGTGCAATTATTTAACTTGCACATTCCTAAGTTGAGTAATTTTGCCTACCTAAAAGGGATGGAATCAGGGCAGGAGTGTAGTCACAGGGAAATTAGAATCTGAATCAGGGTCTTGGAAAAAAAAATAACCCAACAGAGCCCCATTATTCAAGTTTTAACAGTCACTAGCTGAGAGCAGAATATGTGAACCTGTCCCCTACCTGGGATGCAGGAATCCCAGCAGCTTGTCCAGCAGGTGAAGTTTCCCACTAGCCTCAATCAGGTGGTCTCCAACTTCAAAAGGCTCTGGCTCCACACCTAAAAGAGAAAGATCCCACTCCCAGGAATGTGCCCTCACTCGGGGCACACTACCCAAGTACAGAGCCGACAGCCAGGCTATAGTGAGCAAGGCCATGTTCCTTCCTGCTCTCTCAGGGATTTCGCTACGTGTAAACAGTTGTTTGCACAGTGACCTCAGTGCTGCTTAGCACCAATCACAGACCCTGGAACACTCAATAAGCCTAAAAAACGTGTGTCTGCAGAACAAACTCACTCTTGAGGAAACTGAGGCACGAGAAGATGCTGAAGAACAAGGAGACCTAAAATTGAAGTCTTGGGGTTCTCACCCTAGAAATGAATCAAGAAATAGGTTTCAAAGTACAAACTAGAGACTCTTAAGATACTGAGTGATGGTCAGAATAACCTAGAGGGCTTCTTTCAAAATCTTCATGTTCCCCAACATCCCTTAAAAAAAATTCTGATACGTATCTAATCGAGATTCTATGAAATTTTTGAACAGTTCCTAACACCACTTGGTAAAGACTCCCTTAAATGACTGCAGCAAACCCTTGGGCTTGATCCCATCTACCCTAGAGCCACCCTGGGCACAGAAGTCCTGGAATTGCTCAATGGCACATCAAAGCAAAACAAAAAGCCCCCACTTTGAATAAAAATGAAATCACTACATACCAAAATTTGCGGGATGCACCCAAACCAGTGCTTTAGAGGGAAATTTACAGAAGCCTTTAAGATGAAGGGGAAACAGGAAAGGAGACTGAGGAGAAACAAGATGTAAGGTGGGCAGAGGAGAGAGTCATCCCAGAAGCCAAGGGAAGAGAGCATTTCAAAGAGAAGAGATCAAGTGTGCCAAAGTCTTCTGAGAGGGCAGGTGAAACACGAGTGGACAATAACCACTGGTTGGGCAACTTGGAGATCACAGTAACTGCAGAACACTGGTGATGAAAGACTGAGTGGGTTCAAGACAATGGGAAAATCTAATCACAAAGAAATGATCAGAGAACAAATCTAAACTATGGTACATTCAATAAGACCATTGGTCTTAATTCTTCATTTAAGCCAAGACCAAAAAGGCACATACACACACAAAATCTGAAGAATGTTTCTAGATTACAGGAGAGTAAAAAGACAAGCCAAATGCAACGCAGGACCCATGACAAGGAAAGGGAAAGGCTGTGTTTTCCTTTCCTTTCCTTTCCCTACCTCTTTACAGGAGAATAAAGAGACAAGCCAAATGCAATGCAGGACGTATGACAAGGAAAGAGAAAGGGAAAGAAAAGGGAAGGGAAAGGAATGGGGAAGGAATGGGAAAGGGAAGGGAAAGGACCTATGACAAGGAAAGGGAAAGAAAAGGGAAGGAAAAGGAATAGGGAAGGGCAAGGGAAGGGGAAGGGAAAGGACCTATGACAAGGAAAGGGAAAGGAAAAGGGAAGGGAAAGGAATGGGAAAGGGAAGGGAAAGGACCTATGAAAAGGAAAGGGAAAGAAAAGGGAAGGAAAAGGGAAGGGGAAGGGAAAGGACCTATGACAAGGAAAGGGAAAGAAAAGGGAAGGGCAAGGGAAGGGGAAGGAAAAGGACCTATGACAAGGAAAGGGGAAGGAACAGGGAAGGAATGGGAAAGGAAAGGGAAAGAAAAGGGAAGGGAAAGGAATGGGGAATGGAAAGGAAAAGGGAAAGGGAAGGGAAAGGAAAGGGGAAGGGAAAGGGAATGGAAAGGAAAGGGGAAGGCAAGGGGAAGGAAAAGGGAAAGGGAAGGGAAGGGGAAGGGAAAAGGAAGGGAAAGGGAAAAGGAAGGGAAAGGAAAAGGGAAAGGGAAGGGAAAGGACCTATGACAAGGACAGGGAAAGGAATGGGGAAGGAATGGGAAAGGAAAGGGAAGGGAAAAGGGGAAAGGGGAGGGAAAGGATCTATGACAAGGAAAGGGAAAGGAATGGGGAAGGAATGGGAAAGGGAAGGGAAGGAAAAAGAAAGGGGAAGGAAAGGGGAAGGAAAAGGGAAGGAAAGGGAAAAGAAAGGGAAAGGAAAAGGAAAGGAAAATATAGCCATAAGGGATATTGTGGGGACAACTGAAGAAATTTGAATGCAAACAATATATAATACTGGTGGCACCTGTGTCTCAGTGAATAGGGCACCAGCCCCATATACGGAGGGTCGTGGGTTCAATCCTGGCCCTGGCCAAACTGCAACAAAAAAAAAAAATAGCCAGGCATTGAGCTACTCCGAGGCTGAGGCAAGAGAATCACCTAAGCCCAAAAGCTGGATGTTGCTGTGAGCTGTGATGTCCCAGCACTCTACTGAGAGCAACAAAGTGGAAAAAGAAAATTAAAAAAAAATTTAAAAACCAATATATAACACCAATATAAAGAAACTGAGAATAAGAAAGAAACAGTAAATATAGGCAATTCTTCTGAAGAATTTTGCTATAATTTTGCCCAAAGAAATATTAACAAAAAAATAATATAGGGAAGAAAGGTATTGCCTTACCATCAAATAAATATGGGTGATCCACACACTTCCTAAGCTGGGACAAGATGTTCTGAAGTTTGACTTTTTTTGCCATTTCATTTTCAAATGCATCTGAAATTTTAAAAAGAGAGACAGACATTACTAAACCAAAAAAAAAAAAAAAACCCCGAAATACATATCCGTAAGTTTCCATAAATAACGTTACTTGTTTCAACAACATATCTTTCAAATTTATACTAACCTTCAAATTTTTTCTGAATTGCATTGAGGATAGCACATCCATATGAAATTTTCTCTACCATCACTTTGTTTTAAGAAGACTAAACTGAACTCAGGAATGCTTTGCTACTCTTTTGCAAAATTCTAAATTTCCTTCTTTTACTAGTTTTGGTGCCATCACGGGCCAAAAACATGCAAATTGAGATTATTCTACTTCCATTCCCATCTCTTCTCCAATTCCTCCCAGTGAGTTTAATTCAATGAAGTAAGTTTTGTAATGTTATAGTAGTCCCTACTGGTCTGTGGGGGATACACTCTCAGATCTTCAGTGGTGGCCTGACACATTGGACAGAACCAAACCCTATATACATGCTTTGATTCCTTCCTATACATATCTACCTATGATAAAGTCTAATTGGTGAATCAGGCACAGTAAGAGATTAACAACAACTATTGTTAAAGAGTAGAACCATTATAACAATATAATTTCACAGAAGATTCATTCTTAGCAACCTCAGCATATGATTTTTTTTTTCCATATTCAAGATCTTTTGCTTTTTCTTTTTTCCTTTTTTTTTTTTTTGGAGACAGAGTCTCACTCTGTCATCCTGGGTAGAGTGCCATGACATCACAGCTCACAGAAACCTCAAACTCTTCTTAGGCTCAAGTGATCCTCTTGCCTCAGCCTCCCAAGTAGCTGGGACTACAGGCACCTGCCACAAAGCCCGCTAATTTTGCTATTTATATTACAGACAGGATCTCGCTCTTGCTCAAGCTGTTCTCAAACTCCTTAGCTCAAGCAATCCAACTACCTCAGCCTCACAGAGTGCTATTACAGGCTGAGCTACCACACCCAGCTAATCTTTCACCTTTTCACTTAAAAGAAGCACTTTAGGCTTTTCTTTGGCTTTATTCAAATGTCAGCCAGGGTCATTACTCTTTGTGCTTTGGGGCCATTATTAAGTAAAATAAGGTTTACTATAAGGGAAGAGACTACTGAAATAGGGATACCAACACTGAGATCTCATAACAGAGCCAGGGACTCAGGGGACTAAGGTTGGGTTGGCGCACAGCATGGAGCCTCAGGGACAAATGGAGGAGTTGGCCTACCTGGGACCGCATGATAGTTCATTGTGCTACTTAGTGGAGCATGCAATTGAAAACTGATATCTGGAGTTTTCCATTTATATTTTCAGACTGCAATTCACCCAGTGGGTAACTGAAACTGTGGAAACCAAAGCTATAAATAAGGGGGGACTGCTGTATCTGAGAGGGTGGAAGGACGAAAGGCATGACTGGGACACCGAGAAGTGTTTGCTCAGTTAAAGGCAGTAAGGGAAACTGGGAGAGGGAAGGGAGCCTGCCTGACCGTAACAACCACAACTGAGCTACATTCACAATACTCTTGCCACAGTGTCACTGTAGCTGACCTGGATTAGGCATAACACAAAATCCCATCCCATGCTCTTGGTATACAAGGTGAATCTAATGATAAAATATTTCTCTGCATGAAAAAAGCACCCCTCTGATTACCGAGGTCTTTCATCAGAATGGCCTTGTAGTACTTTTTCTGCAATGCTGACATGCCATGGTATATCACTACTTCTGTCTTCCTGGGAAGCTCTGTAGCGACCTCAGCTTTCACTCGCCTCAGCAGAAATGGCTGCAGGAGTCTGTGCAGTTCACTGGCTATATAAGAAAAAATACAAGTGTGGGACAAAAGGCACTGAACTACTAGCAAACACGTAACAATTTACTTTTGTTTCTCATTTTCATGTTAATCTTGCATTCTAGGCCAGTATGGTAATTTTTCATAGTATTTCTTCTTAAATTGGGACCTTCTTCCCAGCTTCTTCCAGAATCACTACTAGCTCTTAACCCAAGAACTAGTAACACTCAAAGAACTTGATTCTCACTAACAAGGTCATTTGCATGAAGCTCTTTTGCCTCTACAGTATTATGCCTTTAATGTTTTTGATTAGCATGATAGTTTAGAAACACTTGGCAATACCATTTCCATTTTTATAACTGAGTTAAGTGAGGCTCAAAGAAATAAAGCAATTCATTCAAACTTACACAGATGGATGTAAATGTCTCCAATATTCAAATTTGATTCTTTGACTTTATATCCTTTGTTTCCTTAAGTGTCTTTAAATGATGTCTAGGTGTCTTGAATTTCAAAAACCAGACTAAATCAGAATTATACTAAATGTAGGGGGCACCAGATAGAGCAAATAAAAATATTGGTGCCCAGTTAAATTTGAATTTTAGATAAACAATAACTTTTTAATAGAAGCATGCCCCATGTTAATACTTGACTATGTATACTGTATTGTATCTGGTAATCCTAAACAGGGGAGTAACCAGAGTGGGTTCCCCAGGTAATCTTCAGCCTTTGGTATGTGCATTTTTGCTGTAAGAAATTCCTTGAACTCTAGTACATAAAATACTGTCTACTTGGCATGCCTCCCATTTCTACGGGGTGGGGGGAGGTATGAGAGCGCGCAGATTACAATGATTAGCTATATGAATGGGAAGGCTTTCTTCCTCATTTCTACCCCCATCCATCCCAGACTTTTGGTTTCAGCATAGTGCTGAAAAAAACACAAGTGTTAGAGAATGCAGAATACTAGTTTCAGACTGCAGCACCCATATACTTTCCTGTCTCAAGAAGTGGCATATGAGTTACTAAAGTTTTTTATTAGCAATTACAAGTTGGAAAAAAAAAAGCCTGATCAGCAGGCATCTTCTAATTCTTCCCAAAATGAACCAAATAAGCTCTCTTATAGAATAACGTAACAAACAAATCAGAGCGTCAGGCATAGCAGACAACTGGGAACAGCATGAGGGATTTATTATTTAATAACATCTCCCTTATGCCTGTGGCTCTTTATCTCCCTGGAAAGTGTTCTCTGGTTTTCAACTTTTTTTCCATTTATAACCCTTAGGTACTAGGGCAGTTCCTACACCAAGACCCCTTGGCAATGATTCATAAGAAAGAAACTTGCCTGACTCAGACTCTTTCTCAATATCCTGGTACCGGTGAACAAAATCTTCCACCTGTTCCTTGGGGAAAAGGTCAGGTTCCACAAAACTGAGGAGGGAGTAGAGTTCTTGGAGGTTGTTCTGGATGGGAGTTCCGGTCAACAGGAGACTGAAGACTACTGAGAACTCAAATATACAAACAAAATAAAACCCCCTAACATTGGAAGCAACATGAGCTACCGATCACAACCTTAACCCACACAGGGAGGTACGATTTAATGGAATAACCAGTGACCACCCATCAGAAGGCTCAGGTTCAAGTTTTATATTAGCTGATGTAGAAAATAATATCTCTTCAGTTTCTACTATAAGCAGCAGCTAATCCTTGGAAGAAGACACTATTATTAGAATACAATAACACTTGGTGAACTCTGAAGTCCCAGTATAATATATTAGAAAATAACCAAATTACCTGGCACCTGTTAATCTGGTGTGGTTATTGTTACTCAGTCCATGCGGGGATTCAAACTGCCTTACTACCTATGTAGGGACCAAACTTCAATTATACCTGCAGAAATTAATGTATGTAGTCTCATGAATGAACAAGCCTTTGTCAGGCTAACAATAAAAAGAAGCCCCATTACACTGGCTCCTCAGAAAAAGGCCACATCTAGGGTACAGTAGTATTTCCCCTCTGCTTTGCCAGAATGATGCAAGAGGTAAGAGAAGGGAATGAAAGCAAAAGCAAGACAAAGATAAGAGAATGGAGGTAACATTCTATAGCTGGAAGTTGGTCTCTTCATGAGTCCAAAGAACTTCCAATATTTTAAACAGGTAAAACGGGGAGGGCACAACATGCCCCATATAGCTGCTACTGCAGAAAGGAGGGTTATAATGAGACTGGCTTTTTAAATAAATTTCCTCTTTGAATATGATCGAAAGAAAGTTAAAACATTCCCAAAAATACAATGTATTTTATTGGGGTAGGGTCTTATTTACTTGATAGTCAGATTTTAGTAAACATTATCTCCCACAGATAAGAGGAGGAAGTTAGGCCAGACAAAGTACTCCTTTTATCATCCACAAAATGTTCATAGATCCCAGTAGACATGACTGAAAAAAAGCTTTCAATTTGACTCTATTCAGACCTAAACTAATATTTTTTTTTAAAGGGAGTTATGGGGGGAGGGAGGAATAAACAGATGGAACACAGGGAATTTTTAGGACAAACTACCTGTACAATACATAATGGTGGATACACATCATTACATACTCGTCCCACATCACAGAACGTAAAACCCCAAGGTGAGCCTGATGTAAAACCATGGACTTTGGATGACAATCAAGTGTCACTGCAGGTTTATCAGTTGTAACAAACATACCACTATGGTGCAGGACGCTGATGGCAGGGGAGGTGCTGTGTATGTGTGGGGGTGGGAAACATAAATCTTTATATTTTCTGCTCGATTTTGCTGCAAACCTACAACTGCTCTAAAAAGTAAAGGCTATTTAAAAATGGGGGTTGGAGGCTTGATAAAAACTAAGACCATTCTGTGAGTTTACCTCTGAGAGAGTCTTATGCAGCAGGGAGTTTTGGTTTTTCAACCTGTGAGCTTCATCTACAACAAGAACACTCCAAGAGAATCTGTAAGGGGAAAAAAAATCCAAGCTGTCAGTTTGATGTAACTTAAACACCTATCTCACAATCAGAAGTCTTAACTACAAAGCTGTGACTGTTGTTAAAAAGATTAATAGTAAGCCCATCATATTAGAAATATAATCAAATTACCACTTTTTAAGGTAATAAGGTTTAGGGAATTTTTTTTCTAAGACGGGATAAATCCAGGCAGAAAGGGAGAAGCCAGAGACAGATAAAGTAAAAAGAAACATTTATGACTTCCTATTATGTGCCAGACACTGACTTTGGGGCTTTATGTGTTAATTTAATCCAAAAGAATTCAGAAAATCGATAATTATGCTCATTTTACAGTAAGGAGACTGAAGCTCAAGCAAAGGTTAGAAGACATGGTCAAGGTCACAAAGGTAGTGACACTCAAACACAGAAGAAAAATCAAGGGACTGTGATGTTATAATAGCTAAAGAAGTGTGACTTTTAAATGGAGTAGTGGTGAATAGATTCAAATGTTACAGAGATGCACACGAAGATATATCTATTGGATCTGTTAATATATAGGTCATTGATGGTGCATGTTTTACAGTGTTGTAGGGAACTCAGGGTCCAAAGAAAGTACAGATGTCCAAGGAGAGGGCTGGGTAATGTTAGCAGAGGACGTGTTTAAGGATTATAAGGAGTAGGGTCCAGATGGAGTTCAACAATGGCCCTGAGATACAGTGTCCAGAGTACCACGTGTGGCTCTGTTTGAATTAGCCTCCAAACAGATTAGGTCCTATCCCTAGAGTCCCTTAGACACTAAGGTGTTAATACATGCAGGCATCCAATGTTTGTTCAATGAAACCGGACACAGTGAGGTAGAAGTGGGTCAAATTTCTCATCAAAGGACATTCTAAATGATGCTCCCTGAAGAGGAAGAGGTGGAAGGAATTCCAAAACTGAACGGAAAGACTGAAGAGGTAGCATCTAATCCTCTTTTAATCTAATCTTCTGATCCAAAGATTTTTGTCTATTGTCCAAAACTTTCCAAATTTTTCATATTAGCACACACCGTCCTAATTGTCCACAACTAACCTCTTTAGGGCAGAGGTTATATTCAACTTCACTATTCTCAGAATGTGCGATACTGTACTATGCAATATAACCTTACCCAGTATCCTGAAAGAATACATCATGTTTTGGGATTCATGCTATAAGACATTATTAATGTCCCTCTGTTACATAGCTCTTTAATCCACCTGGATTAAAAATAGATTATCTGAGATAGATTATATTTCTTCTGAATAATGTGAAACTCCAGTGCACCTGGATACTTTGGGAAGCTCTCTTAAAAAGAGGATCCGCAGCACTGAGTGCTGGGTTTAAACTCCTGCTTTGCCATTTATCAGCCATGTAGTTTGGATGCAATATTTAATCACTTATTTTACTCATATTTAAAATGGATGATAATACCTGCCTACTAGGGTCTTCATGAAGATTCAGATAATGTATGTGAAGTACCCAACAACATTTATGTCCCAATTTTACTGTCTTTGAGACGTCCCATATGTTGCCATGTATTATGAACATCTGTGTACTTCTTATCCCTGTACTGGCGTCTATGTCCCCTTGGGCAGCTCTATGGCTTACTTTCTGGTATTGCTGATAGCTCTTAGAACAGTGCCTTCCCAGGGAGACACTAATAACAAGTCTGAGCCATAAAAGCCAGAATGTACGACTTCTGCCTACCATATGCCTACCATAACAGGACCATAAACGGCAAGCCAGACAAATCGGGAAAGGGACAAAGCACTAAAACGCGAAGGACAAACACAACTTTCATGAGGCCTTCAACATAGTTTCTAAAACAGGACAACCTACTCACGATTTTAGAAAAGATGCATCTTTCAAGCAAATCTGAAAAATTAAGGAAGACACGTTATAAAGGCCAATATTGATAAACTCTGATATTAATAAGCTAGTTTTTGGTAACTCTCTTAAACTACAGGATTTACCTAAGTCTTACTTGGTCACTAGGTTAAAAATGTCTACACATAACTTCTAAGTAGCACTATCTTAAGAACAAAATAAGGGAGGCCTGATTGAGTAACAGGTACTACTTACAGTGATCCAGACAGTCTTAGACTGAAACTAAGCATCCTACCTTTCTGTCCTCCAGTAAGAGTCATGATGCCTCAGTTCACAAAACCCTTTTCCTTGCCCACCTCATTTCTATCAAGTGCCACCTCCCTGGGAAGCCTTCCCTCTTGATCCACCAGAAAAGAGGGGGAGAGACATCTAATTAATTTGAAGCACAATGATCCTTCACTGCTTTTGGTCATACCCTCTTCTATGAGAATCTGATGAAAACAGAATCACTTCCTATTAAAATATGTTCCCTCAAAAAAATTAAAAATAATTTTCATCAATTCTACAACTTATAAGGCAGTTCTTGTTATAGAGAAACAAATGGATACCTCATAGGTAGTCAACAGTGCATGAAAATGCGACTCTTGTTTCAGGTCTCGCTGAAGGCAGGCTCTTGCTTCCTTATCACCTGCATATGTTATACAGGAAAGACCTGGAGCAAACCTGAATCCAGGAAAAGATGCAAATGAGCACAACTGCCAGAGTCCCGGGCCAGGGTGTGCATACTGGGAAGCTATATTTCAGGGAGGCTTGCAGTGCGCAGCCCTCGTGAGGTGCCACCACCAGAAAGCGCCCTGGGGCTCCCATATGTTGCCATGTATTATGAACATCTGTGTACTTCTTATCCCTGTACTGGCGTCTATGTCCCCTTGGGCAGCTCTATGGCTTACTTTCTGGTATTGCTGATAGCTCTTAGAACAGTGCCTTCCCAGGGAGACATAAATAACAATATCCAAAGCCATGGGTACTCCCCAGCCTATGTTCCTAGGTGACTAGGTAGAAGGGTCAGATTCAAAAAGGTCTTGTGCTGGCTCTAAAAATAAAAAGTATTTTTCCCAGGTTGGTTACTTCCTATTATCACCATGAAAAAAATGGTTTCTCCTTTAAATCAACAAGATTCGCTAAAACTGAGTACTGACCAAATCTCACTGCCAATAGTAATACCTGTAGTAACATCCATTGGACCCTCCTGCTATCATACCCTGAGTTCTACTTACATTGCATTAGTTTGGAGTTTGGGGGAATAAATAAACTCCTTGAATACAACAACGTGTTTTTTATATTTTATGTATCATTCAGAAAAAAAATCTCCACCAACATAAAACAATAAAATTTCACTTTTTACCTCTCCATCTCTTCTTTCCAGTTGCTCAAAACAGACAAGGGACAAAGAATCAGAAATGGTCCTTCATCATTTAATCTTCCTGCCAAGTAAATGAAGAGAGCGATAGTCTGGAACACAGAAAAAGAAGGCAGTTTGGGTTACATTTCCCCATGAGAAACGACCACAAAGTTCCCACAGCCATGTAGGGAATACAAACTCTTACATAAAACTTGCTTTACAAAGAAATGATGTTAATCGTAGCACGAAATCATGTAAACCTCAATATACTTGCCACAGAAATTGATAGTACTCAATTACTTCAAGTCAACAAGCAAAGAAGCTCTATATTTAGGTAACTAAACCTCTACTGCAAAGAAAAACATTAGGAAAGACAACAGAAATCAATACAAATAATGCATCTGGTAGACAAGATCAAGAACACTCTGAAAATACAGGCAGTCCCGAGTTACAAACATCCGACACATATACAGCTCACAGTTATGAATGGAGGCTATTCCAGGTAACAGGCAAATGTACCTGTTCCAAATTACACACAAATTCATCTTCAGAACAAATATACAGGACCTTTCCCGTTCATAACCCAGGGACTGCCTGTATAAAGGAAGGACTAAGACAAGGCTATGAAAACCACCCGCCATACGGAAGCCCTCTGCCACTCGCCAGGCTCTCCTGAGGACACCTTCCTTCCTTCCAAACTTCCTCCTTCCTTCCCCTCCTGTCTCCCTTCCTCCTGCACGTATTGATAGATCATTTTCTATTTCCTAAGCACTCCTCTAAGCTCCAATTATACAACAGTGAACAAAACAGAAAGAACTGCTAGCTCTCCTGGAACACACATTCTAATGGGGAAAACTGATAATAAACAATCCTCCTATGCTTCAGTGGGGGTATAAAATGAAAATTTGTGTAAAGGCAGATGGACATACTTCAGGAAATGCCAGCACATGCTTCTGACTTGAAAGCTGCCATGATATACAGAGAAAATAACACTCTTTTTTAAAAACAAAAATGTGTTAGGAGCCTTCATCGCCAAATGCTGAATTATTTCTGAGACAAATCTATCCTAAGGATATAATTCAAAATGCCAAGAAAGCTATACATCCAAAAATGTTCAGATGAGGACTAATTTAAATAGCACAAAAAGGGAGGGGAATCACCATTGTTCACCTGTAAAACATTTAAGTAAATTATGACAAATTCTTGTGATGGAATATTACGCAGCCAAATGATAAGAATGATTACAAAGAACATATATGTAATAAAATGGAAAATGATGATAGTGTCAGACTGACAAAATACCTACCATATGTGCACTATAATTTCAAACATGCAAAGCATACAGTATGATTCATGTTTGTGCTTAGACAGACACTGGGATTATAAGGTGGCAGTGGATTTTTATAATGAAAATATAGTAAGTATCCCAGCCCCAAACTGTGCCCAAGGGAATCCTTTAATGAGTGACTTACTGGATTAAAACCATTCTATTTAGCTTTCTCTGAGGATACAATTTAGAAAAAGTTTTTCTCTTATTACCATAAACCTGGTTTGTTTACAAAGCAAATGTGGAGTCACTAGTGAATTCTACCAAACATTTAAAGAAGAAATGACACCCATCTAGATAAACTCCCCCAGAAAACTAAAGAAGAAGGAATACTTGATTCATTCTACAAGGCCAAGTTTACTATAATACTAAAACCAGACAAAGACATTACCAGAAAAGGAAATTACAGACTGGTTTGCTTTATGAACAAAGATGCAAAAATTCCAAATAAAGTTTTAGCAAAACAAATCTGGAGCATTTTTTAGAGACCTTACCACAGAGCTACACAAATAGCCTGGGGAAAGGATAAGTAGAATTTGCTGCTCCGATTGAAGTCAGAAGGGCAATTCCAGGAACCAAGGCAAACACCCTTTCCGAGTGCAGGAGCCAGTTAGCCTGAATCCCAGAGACATCTGCAAAACTGATCTTTGTTCTAGGACCACAGATACCAGATCAGGAATGTACCAGGCCCAGATGTGTTTGTTAGAGAATGCCGAAGATGAAAAATGTGGTACCCTGGGATACTCTATCTACTCCAAGGTCACGTTGCATTCTGAATAATTTTGAGTTTGGTAAGGTATACTTGGTTTAAATAAAGTAGTCTCCAACACACATTCACACTCGCCTACGTTTTTGTAAACAAAGTTATCCTTGTGGTGGAAGTAGTTGAGTTTCCCCCAAAATTGATGAGACTCTTGCTCATTCTGAGTGTACTAACAAAATTTTATTGGGATTAGGAAATACTTTTCAATGGTTTCTGATCAAGCTGCCTCTGCTGTGTATCCTGATTGCACTGACTTTCTTTGGTATGCTTGTGGGATTAACCTTAGAGGTGTCTGTACTTTCCATCAATCCAAGCCCACTTCTCACCGCTGACATCTGTCAGCCCAGGTCAGTGCTGGTGATCATCCTGCCACATGCATCAATCTCAATGCACAACCTGCTTGCCAACACACAAGGAGGCTGGATCTAATCTCTCAGGTCTTGAGATTATCCCACTTCCTTTTAAGGTCATTAGACGGCTTTAAACATAGGGTATGTTCTCTGCACTCCTCTTGCATGGCAGAGAAGCGGGAAGTGGCTGCACCCCTACTGAGAAGGGGCAATTCATATAAGTGACCCACCTAACTACAGGAAGCATTGCTAGGAAGGTCAGCTAACTACATAAAGTATTGCTAAGGTTAGGGTGTTTGACCCCTGGGTAGGTATACTTGCTTTTCATAAAGAAAAACTGTGTCCAAGCCCATTAACTATAATTTTAACTCCGGCACATGTCAATGGCCAGATGAGATAAGGAGAGGGTTATAATTCAAAACCTTTCTCACAACCAGAAAAACTAACTCCAAGGCTGTGATCTCTTGATAAAGGTTCAGACATTTCATCTCCTAGTATAAAAAGTAAATATTGTAACTAGCAGATAAAGATTAGGTAACAAGTTATAAGGAAGCATGTCTATGGTGGTGAAGAGTGGCTGTCCCACAGTAGCATACATACCTGGCAGGTCTTACCCAGCCCCATCTCATCCCCCAGGATGCAGCCATTTTGACAATGGAAGCACTGGGCTAGCCAGTTGACTCCCTCCAGTTGGTAAGAACGTAGATGAATCCCTAGAAATAAAAAATACAGCAAATCTAAGAGGAGATATTTCAGCACATACATAGGCAATGTTCTAAGAGTTTAAATAAAGAACATGGCGTACATTCCTGTAACTCCAAACCTGGCTGTATCTTTTGCTGGGAAGTTACAGTTATGTAAATACCTGCTGACTTCCAAAATACTTTGTAAGCAGACTTAGTCAACATTATTATTCAAAACTCTAAAACAGCCTGTCATTGTTATGTGATCCACTTGATAGGTGAGAAAGTCATCTTGGGGTTTGGCCTCTACTATGCCCCTGTCTCCTGCCAGTGCCCCTTCTAGGAAACAAGGTATTACTGAAGCAACTTAGCAAACAACAACACTTAGCATGCAACAACTGTGCACGCGCCTGCTTGTTTAATTGCACCCAATTAAACTTGTTACTGGTGCTAAAGGAAAAAACTCAGACAGGACTACATAAATAATGCTTCAACAGAAGAGGACTGTTAAGAATGAGAATGATACTTCATAAAGAGAGTTTAACAGCATTCAAGGATGTCAGAAAATGTCTGAATCCACATAGAGCTTCTGCTACCTCTCTTTTCTCTTAGGGAAAAAAAAATCCAATTTCAGAGAATAGCCAAATCTGGGGAAGGCAGACTAACCATACTTTATGTAAAACTATTAGCAACAATATAATTCATGATTTAAACAAAAATCTATACAATATATCATAACTGCAGAACATTACAAAATTAACAATAGTTATTTTCTTAGGCGCTCCCTAAAAATCAGGGAAAGTAGTGAACACTTTACATAAATTACAGTATTTCAACTTAATTCTTAGAACAATCCTACACAGTAGGTATTATTCCTATTCATAGATTAGAAACTTGCAATAGTCAAAGAAAATTGACATGTGACATTTGGAGACTTCCGTTTCCAGAAAAATGTAGTGTGTGTACTTCCCGACAGATGTGGAGGTGATATATAACACAGACATAGGAGACTCTGAAGGTACAGTGAAGGAGCAGACTGGCTAGAAACCCTGGGATCTGAGGAATGACAGGATAGTAAGTTCCCTGGGATTTCTTTTTAAGAAATCAGTAAACTGATAACACACGTGGTATAGACAGAACAAATAAAACACACCCAACAAAAGCCTGCTCCTGCTTGAAAAAGGCAGCCTGGCAAGACAGAAAACTTTTAGACAATATTCTACAATATTCACTATTCTAACTGCCAAACACCATGGGGGGGGAAGGTCTGTGGCCCCACCCAAACCAGCAAAGCGGGAACAAAGATTTCTGTGCACAGATAAAGGGAGTTGCCCCGACACTTCAACCAGGTTGCTATAAGAGAAGCGCAAGTAGGAAGCCAGCATTTTTATCCCCACCCGCCAGTTGTGAGGCCCTTCCATTCCCCTTTAGCCTCCCCTGCCTTTGGCCTCCTGTACTTGTGTTATACATTGTCGCGACCCGTCGGGCTCCTGTGGCCCTGGTCTTGGTTAACGCAGGAAGGAACCAGGCGAGAAGCGGATTAGAAGTACAAGCTTGTGGAAGGCGGGCTATTACTTTCCGCGTAGCCCCGAGCAACCTCCGCACCAGCCTTTTATTGAAAGGGAATCATACAGGTGAGGGAGTAATTAACAATGACTGCTTGCTGAGGGCACGGGCTCCTCCCCCAAGGAACTCCTGTGGAGGAATGGCCCGAGGTCCACGCCTCAGCTGCAGATCATCTTGCTCGGATGTTAGCGTCTCCTACAGGATACACCACATTTTGTTTATCTGTTCATCAGTTAATGGACATAGGGGTTATTTCAACTTTTGATCTATTAGAATAATTCTGCCATGAACATTTGTATGCGAGTTGTATGCAAATATATGTTGTATTGCTCTTGAATAAATACCTAAGAATGGAATTTGTGGGTCATATAGAAACTCTATGTTTAACTGTTTTTGTTTTGAGACAGGGTCTCACCCTGTTGCCCGGGGTATTATTCAGTGGCATCATCACAGCTCACTGTGCCCTTGAACTCCCGGGCTCAAGGGATCCTCTTGCCTCCGCCTCCTGAGTAGCTGAGACTAGAGGCGTCTGCCCCCACATTTGGCTAATTTTTTAATTTTTTGTAGAGATGGGATCTTGATATGTTGCCCAGGCTGGTCTCAAACTCCTGGCCCCAAGAAACCCTCCCACCTCAGCCTCCCAAATGCCAAGATTACAGGCATGAGCCATCGTGCTAGGCCTGTGTTAACATTCTGAGGAACTTTTAAGTTGTTTTCCAAAGTGGCTGAACTGTATGACGTTCCTACCAGCAATGTAGGAATTTCTAGTCTCTCCCGCGCTTGTCATTGTCCTTATTTGATAATGTTGGTAGATAGGAAGCAGCATCTCACTGTGGGTTTGATTTGCATTTCCCTAATGACTAACAGTGTTGAGCATATTTTTACATGCTTATTGTCCATTTGTATATCTTATTTGAAGACATTTATCCATTTAAAAATTAGGTTATTTCTCTTTTTATTGTTGAGTTATAATAGTTATTTATGTATTCCCAATACAAGGCCTTTATTGCATGTACAGGGTGTTCATAGAGTTCATGTGCAATTTAAAATAGTTGGATATTTTAAAAAATCCACACAATCTTTATGGACATCCTGTGCATATATGACTTGCAAATATTCTCTTCTATTCTGTGAATTATCATTTTGTTTTTTTTTTCTTGAGACAGAGCTCTCTCTGTCAACATGGGTAGAGTACCCTGGCATCGTAGCTCACAGCAACCTCAAACTCTTGGGCTCAATCGATCCTCTTGCCTCAGCCTCCCAAGTAGCTGGGACTATAGGCACCCTCCATGATACCTGGTTAGTTTTTCTATTTTTAGTAGAGATGGGGTCTCACTATGGTCAGGCTGCTCTTGAACTCCTGAGCTCAAGTGATCCACCCTCCTCGGCCTCCCAGAGTACTAGGATTTACAGGCGTGAGCCGCCTCACCCAGCCTCTCTGAATTATCTTTTCACTTGCTCCATAGAATTCTTTATTTTAATGAAATCTGTTTTTTCTTTTGTAGCTTGTATTTTCAGCATCGTATGTAACAAATCATTGCATAATCCGAGGCTACTAAAGAGTTATACCTATTTTTTTTCTAAGACTGTTATAGTTCTAGCTCTTAAATTTAGTTTTGGTAAATTTTGAGTTATTTTGTGTAAACCCTGTAAAGTAGTAGTCCAACTTCATTCTTTTGCTTGGATATGCAGTTTTCTGGATCCATTTATTGACAACACTGCTTCTTTCTCCATTGAATGGCCTTGGTGCTATTGTCAAAAATCAATTGTCTATCAACATGTGGGTTGATTACTGGACTCAGTTCTGTTCCATTGATTCACATATCTATTCTTATGTCAGTACCACACCACACTGTCTTGAATATTACTGTTTTATAGTAAGTTTTGAAACCAGAAAGCGTGACTCCTTCAACTTTGTTCTTCCTTCTCAAGATTGCTTTAGCTATTTCGGACCCCTTGCCTTACCACATGAGTTTTATTATCAGCTTGTTAATTTCTGCAAAAATCCTGTTGGGGGGTTTATAGAGATTGTGTCGATAGGATCTATTTGGAGAGTACTGCTATCTTAAAATGCCAAATCTTCAAATTCATGAATATGAGATGTCTTGATTTAACTCTTCTTTAATTTCTTTCAACATTATTTTACCATTTTCAGCATTCAAATGTTGTTTTTTTATTAAAGTTATCCCTAAATTTGTTATTCTTTTTGATGCTACAATAAATGGAATCATTTTCAGACTGTTATTTTCAAACTGTTCATTGCTAATGTATAAAAATACAATCAATTTTTGTGTGTTGACTTTGTATCCTGCAAACTTGTGAACTCATTATTAGCTCTCTGAGTTTTTTTGTGGATTCCTTTGGATTTTCTATATTCAAAACATCTCATCAGCTAATAGATATCATTTTACCTCTGTCTTTGTTTTTTTGTTTTTCGTTTTTTATATTCCAGGTTAATGTGAGGGGACAAACAACCAAGTCATAATATTTTAATTTGTTAGGTAGGTATTGAATCTTCAATAGCTTTGGATTATGCAATGATGTGTTACATGTGATACCAAACATACAAGCTACAAAAGAAAAATAGATTTCATCAAAATTAAAGGATTCTATGGAGCACGTGAAAAGATAATTCACAGAGGCTGGGTGAGGTGGCTCATGCCTGTAAATACTTATAGCTATGTCCTGCACCCAAAAGGTGTGCCATACACCCCGACATTGTGCCTATTCAGTATTTATCTCTTCCTTTGAAATCCTGATGACTTTTATTTCCTTTTCTTGGTTAAGTACCCTTACTAGAATCTCCACTATGATACTGAATAGAAGTAACAAGAGTGAGTCTGGACCCAGTGGCTCGCACCTGTACTCCTAGAGCTCTGGAAGGCCGAAGCAAGTAGATTGCTTGAGCTCAGGAGTTTGAGATCAGCCTGAGCAAGAGCAGCAAGACTGCATCTCTACTAAAACTACAAAAAGGAAAAAAAAAATGGGTGTTGTGGCAGGTTCCTGGATTCCCAGCTACACAGGAGGCTGAGGCTAGAGGATCATCTGAACCCAAGATGAGCCACAGGTGGCCTCCCGGGTGTTGAATTTTGTCCAGTGTTTTTTTCCTGCATCTATTGAGATAATAATGTGATTTTTGCCTTCTATTCTATTAATGTGGCATAGTACATTTACCAATTTTTGTATGTTGATACAATCTTGTATTCCTAGGATAAGTCCCACTTAATTATGGTTACATGATAGTTTTTACACTTTGTTGCATTCACTGATATTTTACACTGTTGCATTTACTGATATTTTGATGAGGGTTTTAATCAGAGATATTGGCCTTTGCATTCATTTTACTGGTATTTTGATGAGGGTTTTAATAAGCAATATTGGCCTTTGCATTCATTTTAGTGGTATTTTGATGGGAGTTTTAATAAGCGATATTGGCCTATGCTTGCAATATCTTATTTTGCCTTAGGCATCAGAGTCATAATGGCCTTACAGAATGACTCAGGAATGTTCTCTTCTTGTATATTTTTTGGAAGTATTCATGAAGTATTGGGGTTAACTGTTTTCTAAATGCCATATAGAATTAACCAGTGAGGTCATTTGTCCTCTGCTTTTCTTTATAGCAAGTATTTTGATTGCCTATTCAATAACCTTATTTGTTACAGATATGTTCTTATTTTCTTGAGTCAGTTTCAGTAGTTTGCATCTTTCTAGGAATGTGTTCATTTCACCTAGATTATCTAATTCAATGGCATGCAAGTGTTTATAGTATTCCCTTATATTGCTTTGTATTTTTATCAGGTCAGTAATAACGACCCCTCTTTCATTCCTGATTTTAGTAATTTGATAGTTACCTCTTTTTTTTTCCTTTCTTTTAATCAGTGCAAGGTAAAAGTTCGTTGATTTTGTTGGTCTCTTCAAAGAACCAACTTTTAGTTTTGTCAATTTTCTGTATTGTTTTTCTATTTATAGTTCATTTATTTCTGCTCTAATACTTATTATTTCCTTCTTTTTTCTCACTTTCAGTGTAATTTACTTCTCTTTTTCTAGTTCCTTTAGGTGGAGATTTAGGTTAGTGATTCGAGATGTTTCTCCTTTTTTCAGTAGAGGTGCTTACAGCTATAAGTTTCCTCTAAGCACTGCTTTAGTTGTGTTCCATAGTTTTTTATGTTATGTTTTCATTCGTATTCATCTCAAAGGATTTTCTAATTTCCTTTGTGATTTCTTCTTTGACCCATTGATTATTGAGAAGTATTGTTTAATTTCCATGAAGTTTTGAATTTCCTTCTGGTATTGATTTCTAATTTCACTACCTTGTGGTTAGGGAACATTCTTCATATTATTTCAAACCTTTTAAATCTATTGACATTTGTTTGATGACTTGACTTGTGTTCTATCCTGGACTTGCACTTGAGAAGAATGTATATTCTGATATCATTGAGTGGAAGGCTCTATTGCTGTCTATTAGGTCTATATTTTTTTATATTATTATTCAGTTCTCTATTTCCTTTTTAATCATTGAAAATGGGGGTATTAAAATCTACAACTGTAGCAGCCCATATAGCTTATGGCTAGGAGGAGTGAGAGTTATAGGAAATACCTGTCATGGAACACCTTGGTGAAAAGGGCATGGAGAGAGATTTAGTTCTAACAAGCATGAGAGAGCTCGCGAGATGAGAGCATTGGTGAATTGGCAGTCTCTACACCTGTGGTGTTGAGAGGCACAAGCTCAGCCTTATATTAGGCTAGAGGAGAAGGCAGTCGGAAGCGTGCACATTCTATCACGGAGACGCTTACTCTGACTCTGTCTCTTCTGCCTACAGATTGCCTGCACGGTTTCTCTCTGCTGAAGATTACCAAGCTCTGCTAAAGACTAAGATCTATCTGTTCTAAGAAGACTGCTTTACTCTCTCTAAGACACACACGGTCTCTCTCTCTCTTTCCAGCTAAAGGTGCCCTCAAGCACCTAAGAGAAACTGTTCCTGAGCAAGGTAGCTTAGTGGTCTGCGTCCAGAACCTACCTAAGCTGGGCCCAAGACCAAGCCAGTCCCAGGCCCTGACAAGAGGTGTCAAAAGCAGATCCTGACACTGGTAAAAGGACATTTCTGTATTAGTATGATGTATTGAAAAGTAGTTTCGAGGTAGTTATGTTTCCATGAGCTTACTTAATCCACAGCATAACATGCCAAAGCTAAGAGACACTAACAATTTCATGAAATCAACATACCTCTGAATACAGTAATAGGATGGGAGGTATGCCTAATTATTAGCCAAAATTATTTGATTTGAGTAGTAAAGAGGTGAGAGCAGTGATTAAAGAGCCACAAAAATATCATCACACAAAACAATTGTTCCTTTAAATTATATTCTTCCATGACTATATTTCAAAAACTGTATTTTGTTTGTTTCAAAAGCATACTGAGCAGCTCTCAAGCCCTGTTCCTAGAGCGGTAAACCACTCAGGCTCTATATCCTCATCACTTCTATTCTATCAATGCTGAAAAGCAACACAAAATCTCAGGAGGGAGGGCCCCAGTTATGAAAGGCAGCCTAGTTACATAGCTGGGAGAAAACCCATGGGGTCCTGCACAAAATATTTCATACAAAATACATTTTCACTATCCACATATAACTTATTCTTTATAAAGATATTCCTATGGCTTTGTTTCTTATTACTCTAAATATCATGGTGAATTAAACCATTGACATTGCTTTAGAGAAAACTGCACACTATGGGAATTGAAACTCTAAGAATGCATTATCTTCCTGGCATACTTGGTTATTGCTTTCTAATATCTGAGTTTCAGTTTCAATGTTTCATATTCAATATAATTTCAGTTTTCAAGAAGACATTATTTGGTATATGTTTGATGGAAGTGACACAATATTCACATATTAAAATTTCAAAGACTTATTATATATGGGGATGTTTGCCCCTTAGTACCATAAGTATGCTGCTTAAGTTGAAAGGCCCTGATAGGGTGAAACTATGACTCTGAAATGTAGGGCATTTTAATTAGATGCATATTATGGATCCTCCCCTACTAAAATGTTGAATAATTTTGGACAAATAAATTATGCACTTTTTCTCTAAAGTATTCCAATTACTATGTCATATAATTAAAAAGACAAAAACCTAAAAATTTTATGATCTCTAGCAATATATTCTTCCCAAGAAAAGTAACTAATGCATTAGAATTTAAAAAGTTGACTATTGCTCTTTGTGTATTAAGAGGTGTTAAATTTATATTTATTTTATGTGTGTGTATGTTTGTTCTAGAACAAGAAATTATTTTTAGTTTCTACATCTGTTTATTGTTTTGAATTATGATTACTAAGGGAGAAAGACTTCTCCAAGTAATTTTTAAAGTTTTTATTAAAGTATGGCGCATATATGAAAAAGTACATGTAAGAGTCAAAAATTATAGATTATTTTTTGTTTGAAAGTGTTGTATTTTTTTAATCCATTAAGTACACTAAGTACTTAAGTGTGTAAAGTATCTAAGATGTTACCCTTAACATCTAAGGGTAAGTATCTAAGTTGTTACCCTCAACTTAGAGAATTAGCCTGCCATGGTTTCATGGATGCTGACAGAGGTCATCAGACTCCTGATACAGAGACAAAGGACAGTTTATTGCTCACAGATGTAACAGTAAAATATGGTTTTTGCTATGTTTTTTGGAGCTACAATTCCCACAGGGTCATGAGACTAGTCCAGTGACACTTATTAATGCATTGGGTTGTTATAGAAGAACATTTCTGAACTTACAGAAACCAATCTTTCATAAAGGGGCTAGGCACTAATGTGCTCAAACTTTTCCCTGGAGAAAATTATCATCTCTATTACACCAGTCAGCCAAAAAAATCTACCATTCATTAAGGGAGCTATTTTTCTATCTTCCAAGGTTATTTCTGTATTAATATCTCACTAAAAATAGTCTTTGTAAAGGTAGCCAGTCCTCCTCATGACATGCAAGAAACATAGTGTTGGAAGTCCTCCCCATTGCAATCAGGCAAGAGAAGGAGATCAAAGGTATTCAAATGGCGACAGAGGAGTTCAAACTCTCCCTCTTTGCAGATGATATTATCTTGTACCTGGAAAACCCCAGGGACTCAACTACAAAGCTCTTAGAAGCAATCAAGGAATACTGCAGCATCTTGGGATGCAAAATCAGTACCCACAAATCAACAACCTTTGTATATGCCAACAACAGTGAAGCTGAGAATAAAATCAAAGAAAGGATATAATACATGTAACTTTCAATGTGCATTTTAGTGGTTTCTAATTATTGGCTACTGGGAGCATACAAGAAGTTCTGATCGCTGTCCTCAGAGATCATTTGGTGTTGAACATCTTATCACTACATAAGAAAATAATCTGATGGCAAGAAAAACAGTTTAATGTTTGGTAAACACTGTGACTTTCTTTTCAAGGACAACTGATATGTTATATGAGATTATCTTTATTTTTGAAGTATAGCAACTAGTGATGTAAAAATAATTGTTTTGGCCTATAGCTAAGAGTTGCTAACCAAATATATTTCTGGAAATCCTATTATGGGACATTTTTTCTTCTGTCTTTAAGCAAATGTACAATTGTAAGGAGGGAGGGCATATTCTCTGCCCATTCTGCATGATAAGTTTATGGTTACTTAAATAATTGGTACAATATGTTATCAATGCCTGTACAGTACCCACAGTAAGGGTATGTGATAGAAATATATGCTTACTGATATCTTGTCTCTCATCAATACAGTAATAAAATATTCCTACAGTTAAATTTCATTAACAGAATTGAAACCCTCATGAGAATATTGTGGCATCTACCAGAGACAGAGTTAAAAATCCTAAATGTGCAATTTTTAGGATTTAGTAAAGTATAATTTGTTAAATTCTGATATTTACAATGAAATCCTCTAAAGATTTTTTTTCAAGAACCAAATATCACTTATATAGTAAAACATAGAACTTGGAAGATCTTGTGAAAAGATTCTGATATAAATACTAGCAGCCACACAGACATTGACTTAAATTAAGCATTACTCAGACACGATTAAAACGCCTGCCCATTTTTGACACCAGAATCATGCCAATGAACCAAGTCCATTATGGCAAATTTGATCAGACATATTTGTTCTAAAATATCTGAAGTGGTTCTTTAAAATGAATACTTAATTAAACAGTAAAAATGGTGTTATAATTCTTCTTAGTAAAGTATACAAGAATGGAGAAGCATGAATCCAATGTACTGAATTTTGTCATAAAGCCAGTAGATGATCTAATACATATCCATGTAAGAGGAAAACTCAAATCAATTCATGGAAGAGGAGGGGGATAGGAGAATGGGGAGAGGGGAGGAGGGAGGAGGACGAGGGGTTAGGGTGTGTGGCCTCTTGCGGGAGGAACACAACCATAAGAGGGACTTGACCTAGCAAATGCACACCATGTAACCTAATTCTTTATACCCTCAATGAACCTGAAACAATTAATAAAAAATGGTGTTATCTTAAATTTAGGGACTGCTTAGAGTAGCAGCATATGCTACACTCCAGGTCTTGATAGAGCCTGTGTTGGAGTTCTAGTGACCGCCATATTGCATTATGAGTATTACCCAATCCCTGGGTTCTTGAAGCCACGCTCCATTTACCCATGGGTGAAATCTGAGGCTATAGGTTCCCCACCACTGGAAGAAGACTGAAAAAATTTGTAACAATTTGTAACTTCAATGTCCAGCTACAAAATGCTGCTTTCTCACTTTTAGCATACATTTTATTCACACATGATAATCAAATCCACATAAAAGTAACAGAAAAAAAGCAAAACCGAAATGGAGTAATTATGATGCTGTATGTGTCCATGGTTCAGTGATAAATATATATATGTTTAAACCATGAAGAGGTCTTGTGATACTTTATGTTTCTGGTGTTTGGCACTGATAATAATCAAAACGAATTTGAAAGAATATAGGCTATATTGAGTTAAATGTTAATATATTCATATGCTTTTACATATTCTTTTGAAGAAGCAATGAAATTAAAACTGCTTAATTCATAGTCTTCAATTCTTCAGCATCACATCATTTCCCTTTGAAATTGGTTTAATCTTCAACAGTTTAGCCCTCAGAAAAAAATGAACAGATGGTATTTATTGCGTTAAGAATGTATTTAATTTAGTTTAGTGTGACTTACAGATTAGGTGTTTTTCAATAAATTGTCTTTCCAATCCTCATTACACAATCAAGCTAATGGAACTGAAATAATGGTTAATTTGGTCTTGGTCCAGGGGAACATAATCACAAGATTTAAGTAAGTTCTTAATAACTTTTTCCAGAGGTGAGTTACATTGTTTCATATAAGCAATATTCTAATATTCCTATGAATGTTCTTAAACAGAATTAAAATTAATTGACAGTACATAATTATTGAGTGCTTACAACTTGTTAGGGAGCTGCTATTCAAAGTGCAAGGGATTCAGTGGCATATAAGACACTTTTTTCCTCTCA
This sequence comes from Galago senegalensis, assembly GCA_963575145.1. NCBI lineage: Eukaryota > Metazoa > Chordata > Mammalia > Primates > Galagidae > Galago > Galago senegalensis. The sequence goes on from CAUYTI010163366.1 coordinate 38,407, forward strand.
TGGTAAGGGATACTCTTATTCAGGAAAAAGATCAATGAATTATTACATGGATTAATATTATATTTATTATATATTATATTATTAATAATATTTTCTAAGCCTTAAACCATATTAATCCTAAAAGGAATGCACTATAGTAGTCTTTGGCAAAAAAAAAAAAAAACTGTGGAATAGAAACTAGAATAGCCCAGGGAGCTCCCCTTGGTACTGTATAACTTGGAATAGATTTTAACAATAGCTTCTAATTTTGAATAATTTTTTTTATTGTTGGTTCCATTAATGAAAAATTAGAGAACATCATGTTAAGTGAAATAAGCCAAGAAGGGAAAAGTTAAATGTTGTGTTTCTTTACTCGTGTGAGGAAGCCAAAGAGTTGGTCTCAGAGAAGCAAAAAAGTAGAACAGAGAATCGTAGAGGCAGGCAAGGGTAGAGGGATGTCAGGGAAAGGAGATATTTGTTAAAGTAGAAAATTATAGCTTAACAGGAGGACTAGGTTCTAATGTTTGTAGAACAAAAGGATGATTATTATGAGCAGTAACATATAGTTTCAAATAGCTAAAAGGAAGACATTTACGATACAAAGAAATGTTAAATGTTTGAGACAACGGATGTGTTAATTACCATGATTGGATCACTATACATTGCCTGCATCTATCAAAATATCACATGCACCACATAAATATTATGTATAATTATTGTCAATTTTTAAAAGGTGATGCCTGTATTGCAGCCTTGCATGTACACTAAAAATGTACAAATGTTAGGCACCCATAATAATTAAAAATAAAATAAAACAAAATTTAAAGAAAAAGATTCCAAGGAGTTATGACTGTCCCATACATAACATAATACTCACTTACAAAATTATATACACACATTAGGTACTTAAATACTACTCAGACATAAAAAAGGAATTCAGTAATGTCTTTGGCAGCAATTTTAATGGAACCAGAGACCATTATTCTAACTGAAGCCCCTCAGGAATGTAAAACCAAATATTGCATGTTCTCACTTATAGATGGGAGCTAAGCTCCAGGTACGCAGGGGCATCCCGAGTGGTGCAATGGACATTGGAGACTCAGAAAGTGGGAAGGTGGGATTGAGAGGAGAGAAGAAAAAACTATCTATTGGGTGTTACATACCCTATTTGGATGAGAGGCACACTAAAAATCCAGACAGCACCACCACACATTTCAGCCATGTAATCCAAAACCACTTGTATCTCTAAGTCTATTGAAATAAAAAGGATATAAAATAAATCCTAAGTACTCCAAGTAAATGCCCATGTACTATACACCACCTTGGCCCATACCTAAAGAGGACGCATAAAAGAGCTACAACCACCATCAGACAAAGGGAGAATTCAGGAAGGCAGCTAATAATCCAGGGCCACCATGTCATATTCAGAAATTTCAACTCAACTGGTACCTCCTCTGGGTTGTGTGCAGGACCAGGCTTCCAGGAGAATGAATGAGAGGTAGCTAATGGCAGGTGTTAGCAATCGCAGACTGTACTGTCCAGGGAAAAGCTACTAGCCTCAGGTAGTTATTTAAATTTTAATCAATTAATAAAGTTGAAAAGTCAGCACCAGCCCCATTTTAAGTGCTCAATAGCCACATGGCTGGTGGATGTCCTAGATGATTGGATAGTTCTATGAGCTAAGGGTATTAAGTCAGACACGCAGATACCTGTCCAACTCTGGGATTAAATGAAGCAGATATTTCTCCAACCTCATCAACAAGGTTAAAATCAGATATCAAAATCCAAGGCACAGAAATGTGAGTCTCAACACCACCTTAGCCTACCTCTGCCTGCCTTCCTAGGAATGCCTGAAATTGCACTTAGTCTCCAAGCACTAGAGCCTGGATTCACAGGCTGGTGCTACAGCCTCATCTTTGTGGGCTCCAACCTCCCTCAGAGCCATGACCTCAGGAGTTGTTTCTGGCTGACCATGGCCTGCTGCTCTCCTTTCTCAGTGACGCGAAACCTGGCAGGCTCTTGAAACAGCTGCTGCCACCATCAATTTTTTGGGTTTTGTTGCACACGTTAACTCCCTTTTGTTTATCCCCTCAGTAGGATATGACTACCTAGAGTAGTCTCAATATCCTTCCCCCTAAACTTGCAGTTCTCAGCAAACCAGGAATAGTCCAGAGCAACCTCAGACCTGACCTCTCTCATGCCAGGACTCTACCTCTGTTGGAATGTAAATGTCCAAACCAAATGGCCCTGGGAGGAGAGAAAATGACCTCACCAAATAGACTTGGGGAGGCTTATTGGAGACAGCATTCATGTGGTCCTCAAAGAACAGGCAGAATTTTCAAAAGTGAGGGTGGAGGAAGCAGCAACTGTGATAGGCTAGGTGGGAACAGAACGTTGGATGTGGGAACAGCCAGACAGAGGGGTTCCCATAAGGAATAAGGCAGGAAGGGTGAAGATCACCTTCAGGGTCTGCATTTCAGGCCATGGAATCTGCCTGACCTGTTGGCTGTAAGGCATCCTTCCATCTTCACAAGGTAAAAGAATATTTAGAGCAGGGAAGTAACCTACAATCAGAAGTAGGCTGAGATTGGCCTCAAATCTTGATCTTCTGACCCTTAAAATAGTAATTGTTTTTACTTCTGATTTTACAATTGCCAATAACTATCCAGGTGATCATGATAGCTTCGAAATCACCACATTGCAACTAAATGGAGACACTAACATGGATACTCTTAGAAAGCTACCCTGGTGACTGACTCACACTGATACTTTAAGATGCATTTAATATCCCCAAATGCAGATGTGTGTCAAGGGCCAGGTAAAGTACTGCAGCACAGCCCAGTTCTGAAAGATTGCTAGTCTTTTCCTGAAAATTCTTCACTGCCTAATTGTGTTTCTTTCAGATTGGTCCAACAGAAAATCCAATTGGGAAGTTATCTTCAGGTGAAAATGCTGCCTTCCTTCTTTTAAGCAAATTGCTTATGATACTATGTGCTCAGATTTCAGGGCCTTGTTAGCACCAAGAGGAAAACTGGTCACTTTGGACTGGGGATGTGTATTAATTCTGTAAACTTTCTCTGTTCCAATGTGTGACTCCATAGATTAAGTCCTTTTAAGAAAAGAAAAACTGAGCTTGTCATTGCCCATTGTTTCAAAGATGAAATGTAGTCTGGGAAAGATTAAGGGAAGAGGAGAGGCCTTCTGTTTAGATGACCAAGCCCCTCTCTAACCCAGAAAAGGCTTGAGCAGTTCTTAGGCAGGGAGAGAGACCTAGTTAGAGGCAAGTGTAAAGTACTGTCATTATGCCAGGGATACAGAAAGAGGGAAACCCTCCCAACTCACCAACAGTGAACTAGCAAGAAAATGGGTTATAACACACCTGGCCTCATTTACTCATTTTTTCTTTAATAAGCATTTTTCAAAATCTTCTCTCAAAGAGATCCAAAATATTCCTAGTCCTTTTATTTAAGCTGAGCCATTGCTTTCATTTTTTTCTAGTTCTAACTCAAAACTAACTAAATTTTCTTTCTATTGCTCTGTAAAATCTACTGAAACTTAGCAACTTATAGCAATGCCCATTTATTCTCCAGGAGTTAATTATATGAGAAGTCTGGTTCAATATAACCAAATTCCCCCACATACCATCTAGGGCTGCGTTCTCATCTGGACCTCAAGGTCTTCTTTGAAGCTCATGTTCAATATTATTGGTAAAATTCAGCTCCTTGTGCTAGAGGACTAAGGAGTCCAAATCTTTGATAGATGGTCATTCATTTCAAGTCAAGATTGGTGTGTTAAATTTTTCTCATGTTTTAGAACCTCCTGACTTCTTCAGTTCCGATTCTCTGCTTTTAAGAGAGCATTTCATTACATTGAGTCCATAAGATAATCCAAGATAGCCTTCTCCTATAAAACACAATTGATCTCTCCTAGAACTGCTATGTCCATTTTACCAGGTAACGTAACTTATTCATGGAAATAACACCAGATGGCAGAAATCATGGGAACCCCAATTTTTCCTATTACATTCCTAATCATATTTATTTCCTTGGGTTATCTAGCTGTACATGCAATCTCTAATGAAGAGACAGTTTCCCTAGATTACATTTTCTGGGCCCCATTCCTTTTCTTGAGTTGCTTGTTATCTACTAGCAATCATCTTCTTATGCAACTGACCCCCACAGAAAGAGGAAGTATAATTATTGGGAAAAACAAGAGTTTTTGTTGGTTTCTAAAATACTAAAAATGTTCAAATTGCATCTTGTGATGCTTATCTTAAATGTCATTTAACTTCACTGTTAATTTTAAAAAAACAGAGTTTTTTATCATGGTGTATTCTTTCAATGGCTAATTTCTTTTTAATTGTTGGAGATTCATTGAGGGTACAAAGAACTAGGTTACATTTATTGCATTTGTTAGGTAAAGTCCCTCTTATAATTGTGTCTCACCCCACAAAGTGTGTCACACATGGTGACCCCCCACCACCTCCCTCCATCTCCCTCCTTCCCTCTCTCTGCTCTCCCTTTCCTCCCCCCATGTACAAGGTCATTAATTGTCCTCATATCAGAATTGAGTACATAGGATTCTTGCTCCTCCATTCTTGTGATGCATTACGAAGAATAATGTGTTCCATTTCCATCAGGTTAATACAAAGGATATTACTACAAAGGATGTAAAGTCTCTTTTTTAATGGCTGAATAGTATTCCATGCTGTACATATACCACAGCTTCAATGGCTAATTTCTAAACACTTTTATGCTCTATTAACATAGCATCTGTATTTCTGAATCTATATCATTTGTCTTTAAAGGAAAATTTAAAGGAAATATAAAAATGTTGGACTGGTGACAGATTCAAAAAATGCCAGCATGACAGTAAAAAATATAAGAAGTATGTCTGGCCAAATATACCTTATATTTTCATTAAAAGCTCTATTTTGCTAATCATTACTCTAGTTTCTAGCCAATACTATAGCTAATAAAAACAAGTATTCAAGAAAATATTTCTTTGCAATTTCAATATATTCTCTATTTGGAAAAAAGTATTAAACATCAAATGTTTTCAATCAGTATGTGAGATTGTGAGTATATGTGTGTGTGTATGTATACGTACTCAATATATACTCACAAATATATATATAAGTTTGTTTGGATAATGGAACTAGAGATAACTTAAAAAAACCTTTTGGCTCGGCACCTGTGGCTCAAGTCGCTAAGGCACCAGCCACATAAACCTAAGGTGGCGTGTGTGTTTGAATCCAGCCTGGGCCTGCCAAAAAACAATGACAGCTGCAACCAAAAAAAAAAAAAAAAAGAAAGAAAGAAAAATAGCTGTGCATTGTGGTGGGCGCCTGTGTTCCCAGCTACTTGGGAGGCTGAGGCAGGAGTCGCTTGAGCCCAGGAGTTGGAGGCTGATGTGAGCTGTGATGCCACAGCACTCTACCCAGGGGGATAGCTTGAGGTTCTGTCTCAAAAAACAAACAAACAAACAAACAAAAAATTTTTTAACTATTATAAACCTGTTCCCAACTTGTAGGAATTCTCTGTTTCCCAAGCTTCAGTAAATTCCTGAAGCAGAAATACTGTGGAAATAATAGTGATTTAAACAGATCATGATATATTGACCTCTATACAACCTGTATTCATCTGAATGGTTGTTAAAGTTGACAGCCACATCCAGAGCCTACCAGTCAAAGTGTTTGCCTCTTTACAGTAAGGCAATGCCACTAAATCATATGAATATAATCATACAATTTTAATGGAAGGTGAAATCGGTATAAAATTTGAACTGTCACTATTATTAACTACCTTTCTTTATCTTACAAATATTCCCTTCTGGCAAACCATAGCTAGTATACAATGAGGACACTTATTTAAAGAAGGCCTGATTTATTTGCATCCCTGTCCATTTTTTTTACACATAATGACTTGAGGATGTAAGAAGAATAAAAATGTCAAGCGAAAGCTACTTTGTAAATTCTCTTAGTGAAATAACATCTAATCTTTTTTATATTTTCTAATGACATAAATAAAATTCATTACAAATACTACTTCCAAGAAAATGTTGAAACAGAGAATAAATAAATAGGCTTGTTTATAGTTAAACTCACTGGAGCCTATGGTTATAGTCCTGAAACAAATTACTGTGGGACTCTGGAGTATTAACATCAGCTTTCTAAACCTCAGTTTTATAAGAAAGGGTGGTGCACAAAATAATTCATATCTTGTTGTTGTTTTTTTTTTTAAAGGTGATTTTAAGCCCCATAAGATTAAGGCCTTCTTTAGCAATATTATGAGGAAAACAATGGAAAGAAGGAACGATGTTAGGCAGAGCATGGTGTCTCACTCCTGTAATCCTAGAACTCTGGGAAGCCGAGGCGGGTGGACAGCTTGAGCTCAGGAGTTGGATACTACCCTGACCAAGAGTAAGACCCCAGCGCTAAAAATATCATGGTGCTGTGGTGGGCGCCTCTAATCACTGCTATTTGGAAGGCTGAGGCAAGAAGATCTGTTGAGCATTCTTCAACAGGACTCAGTCTCAAGAAAAGAAAAGAAAGAAGGAAAAATATTGAATTTTATAATAATTATTTTGGTCATCCAAATAGGAAAGCTACTGTACTGACAACTTGAAGTAGCCTAAGACATAAGAACACGAGTTTGTAGCATTTTTTTAAGAAACACAAAGTAATAATAATAATACAAATAACACGGGGATTGAAATGATTAGTGATTTATTCTTCTGCATGTGGTTATCCATTTTCCCACACCATTTACTGAAAGAGCGTATGTTTTTGTCTACTTTGTTAAGATAATCTGTCTTAGTTACATGGTTTTATTTCTGGGTTCTCTGCTCTGTTGTTCATTGTCCTTACTTTTCCATCAGTACCAGTCTGTTTTGGTTACCACAGCCTTGTAGTGTAGTGTAATTTGAAGTCAGTTTCTGTGATACTTCTAGATTGGTTCTTTTTAAAGATTTCATTGGCTATTTGGATGCCATTTGGTTCCCAATGAATCTTAGGGTTATCTTTTCTAGACCTGTGGAGTAACATTTTGGTGTTTTGATGGAAATTGTGTTCAATCTAGAAATCACTTACGGTGGAATAGTCATTTCAAGGAGATTGATTCTAGCAATCTGTGAGCATGAGATATTTTCTCTGTGTTATCTATGCTTTATTTCATAAATATTTTGTAGTTCTCTTTGTATAGCGCATTCACTTCTCCAGTTAAATATATTCCTAAATTTTTCATTTCTTTCATAACTATTGTAAATGGCATTCAGTCCTTGATTTGATTCTTAGCATGACTGTTAGTAGTATACAGACATGCTACTGATTTGTGTACATTGATTTTGTTCCCTGATTTTGCTGACTTTGTTTATCAATTCTAGGAGCCTTGTGGTAGAGTCTTTAGGCTTTTCTAGGTACAGAATCATACCACTGGCAAATGGAATCCTTTGACCTCCTCATCCCTGATTTGGATGCTCTTTTATTTCTTTCTCTTGACTGATTGTTCTGGCTAGGAATTCCATTTCTATGAACTTAATTGTTTATCACAGCACAATTCAAAATTGAACACACACACACACACACACACACACATATATATATATATACCTGTGTGGAGGACTACTAGCTGAAAAGAAAAATGTTATTTGCAGCAACTTGCATGACCTGGAGACCATTATCCTAAGTGAAGCATCTCAGGAATAGAAAACCTAACACCCAATGTTCTCACTAATAAATGGGAACACAAAAAAGATATAAAAGACATTGGAAACTAAGAAGGGGGGAGGTGGAGAGGAAGATGAGGGATAAAAATCTACCTATTTAGTAGAATGAACATCACCTTGATGGCAGGAACACTGATAATCCCTGAGTTCAGCATCACAGACTGTATCCATGTAACAAAAACTTTTGTATGACCTTAATATTGAAATATATATTTATATTTATTTATACTTAAAATATATATTTATATATACTCAAAATATATATTTATATTTATACTTAAATATATATTTATGTTTATTTATACTTAAAACATACTAAAGAAGATAGATACATAGATGATATATAACAGAAATATATTATTTTCCTCTATGTTATAGTTATGTATAGTTGATAGTAAAAGCTTACTATACCACTAATCAAACCATGGTTGAAAATTTTAAATACTTTAAGAATACATAACTCATAAAATATTCAATTTAGCTTTGTTTCTCAATACTTGTATTCTACTGTGCAATACTGGCACTCCTTTTCCTAGGTGCTTACACATGAATGGCACCATCATGATTAGAGGATCCCTATTAGAATGAGGACTCTACTCCAGAATTTTCTCAGAGACTCAGGCCCCTCACAGCTGACCACTCCACCAATCCTAAAATATGACTCAGTATGAACTAAGATTCTGCATCTGTTTTAGAGAGACAAAGGACAACTACTTGCTAAAGTAGCTGACTGAGGTCACACTGGCTTATATAACTTTAGCTAGAATTTAGATGCCTGTTCAAATTTTCCTGAAAATATTAATATTTTACATGAAATAAGATGGAAATTTATTGGGGAATGTTGATGAAGATAATGAAATGGCCTATGTATGTAGGTAGATTAGCCCAGCAGAGTGCAGCCAGGAGAAGTGGTTTGATGCAGAATTGAGCCAGTTCAACTCCTCATGAGGAAGATACAGAAAGAAGAACAAAGGAGAGTGAGAAGGAGAAAAAGGGCTTGGGATTCAAAGAGCCCGACTCACAGTTGTGGAAGAATAATTCATTATACACTGGCCAAGTAAGTAATCTGAGCAATCACCTGATACCTAACACCTTTTGGAGGTCCTTCGTTATATCCTCGAGAGCTTCCGTGTCTTGCTAACAGTACATGGCAGACAAGAATGAGCATCATATCTCTGCCATAACTCACAACGCACCTCAATGAGGGACTTCAAAAGGTGTGAGGCATCAGATTCTTTCTAAAATGATTTACTCCATTTCTTTTGTGACAAACGTATCTAAATTGCAACTACCTCTACTTTAGTTTAATCCATAAATATTTACTTATTAGATTTTAAAATACTTGCAAACCACCGTCTATTCTAGGAACTGCTCGACTATAATTCAGGTCTTACACATCATGATCTCTGACCTGAAATTCTGCAATATTTTCCCAGCTGTGTTTTTTCTCCTTTCATCTTTAACCCTTTCTAGTCGATTCACAAGGAATGGAGCAGAATGAATCTACTTAAATGGATAGGTCATTTAATTATTTTCATCCACATTCTCCAATAAATTTCCATTGTATTTCACGGGAAATATTAAATTTCTGATCATGTCCCACTTCATCACCTTCTGATGTATTAAGTCTTCCACTTTCACCTACCACACTATGCACAGTGTTCATCTTTCCTTCTTCCATTCTATGATTTTCTTTTCAAATTGATTTTTCAGCCTATTTATCAGCAGGATCCTTTATCCACAGTAAACAATGAAATTTCTTATCTATATAGTCTTCTCACGCCATCTCCTTGAAGTTGTTCACACCATCTTGTTTTGCTTATACTCATATCAGTTACTATTTCTTTACCTTTTTATAGGTGACACTACAAAGTATTACAAAATTATTTTTAATCAGGATAGTGAGGCTTAAAAACATTAATCATTATTTTTTAAAAATCTCAGAATCAGTTATTTTTCTTAATTAAATTTTGATATTTTTGAACACTTAAAGGATTGTATAAAATTGAACCTTTAAGAATAAGTTCTAAGTCAAAATTTTCACTCTACAGAATTCTCCCCAGTATTTCAGACTAAACATCAAACTTCATTCAGTACCCATCCACCTGAATGAAGAACAGGAAGCTTGCAAGCAACATTTACCAGCATGAGGTTACAAATCCCGTATTTTCTGTCAGTTGTGGAGAAAAGAAGTCTACTAATCATTCATGTTAAATTTCTTTTATTCCCCAAAGTTATTAATACGGAGGCTGTGTCTTTGAGGTTGGCCTTTCAATGTGGCAATTCCAAGCATAGGGTTTAGAATGTAATAGGTGGGCTAAAATTCTGCTTCTCCTGTCTTATATTTATTTATTTAAAGTTTTTATCTTGCCTCTCTTGTTTCTTTATACCTGGTCTTGGTCAAAAGGCCAAGAAGCAATGTGATTGTTTCTTTAATCATAAAATTTCTGCATTCATAATATTGAGGGTTTTCAAGAAGAGCAAATAAGTTTGTGTGCCTCTTCATATTCTGTGTGATACACAATTTCACAATATCATTAACATTGTTAATTACTAAAATCGATGGGATTTAAAGGTATTATTATTATTTGACCTTCTTTTGGGGGAGGTTTAATATTAGTTTTCTTTTTTTATTTATTAAATCATAGCTGTGTACATTCATGGGGTACAGTGTGCTAGTTCTATATACAATCTGAAATATTTTCATCAAACTGGTTAATGTAGCCGTCATGTCATTTTCTTAGTTATTATGTTAAGATATTTATATTTTACATTCAGAAAGATTCACATGTACCCTTGTAAGATGAACCATAGGCGTGGTCCCACCAATCACCCTCCCTCCACGCATCCTCCCCTCTCCTCCCCCCCTTATTTGACCTTCTAAATGACTTCTCACATTCCTGTCTTTCTCATATTTTAATCACACATTGGTAAAGGTCTTCATTACTCCCACACAGCATGCTACAGCATCTCCTAATGTATTTTCCTTCTGTGGCAGTTTGAATTTTTCAGATGTAAGCAGAGGTGAAGTTACTAGCAAAAAAATGCTTGAGGAAGCAAAAAATGAGCAGATACATTCTTAAGTTTGCAATACAGATCAAACTGCCAGGTGAGGAAAGATGGGGAGAACCAAAATTGGATGTGAACAGTCCTCATAGCCATACGGATCTGAAACAATTTGACCACTGTGACAGGGAGATTTGGATCTAAATCTGTGCATGAGAGGAGTTCAAAATTATGTGGAATCAGCCAGGTCCTAATCACCCCTGTTTCCTAGTCATGGCCTGAGAGCTTCCCAGGAAGAGTAAAATTAGGCTTGAATGCTGTAGTCTTGTGGAGAGTGTCATCAAAGTAGACTCCCCAAAAGTACATTCTTTCTTGAAAGAATATCTGAGCAAAATGTGCCCATGCCTACCACACCTTACTAACATCTTGAAAATTTGGATACTTCTCTCACGGAACTACTGAAGAACTAAAAAGTAAATTTTATGGCATCAAGATGATGAAAACATTTAAATAGCTCTCTAATAAGAAGTTAAAATTGAAATTCCAAATATGTTAAAAAAGACCTTTGATTATTTTTTGCCCTTATGTACTAACTTGTTTTGAATTTTAATTTGAGCTAAAATAACTGAAATCTTTGTTTTTTTTAGTATATCACACTGCTTCCCAGTTATTTGTATTTTATTGGTCTTCTTGTAGCCACCCCCTTGAGTTCTTTGTTGGTTAATACTTGTCTCATGTATAATTTCCCCCACTAATTATATCTCCACAATGCCAGAGTGCATTAGTTACCCTCCTCTGATGTCCATAGTGCCCTATAGATATTAATGAACAGAAGGAAAATAACTCCGCTAGAAGTTTTTTCATGTTGTGAAAACCCCATAAATTTTCTGAAGCAAAGATCTTTACTACTGAGCAAAGATGCTCTGATGTGGTGTCAGAGAGAAATCTGAAAAGGAAAGCAGAGAGAGCAAGAACAATTAAATGATAAATATAGAACTCAAAAACAAACCAGCAGGTTGATGATTCTTTCTTTGAGTTTATACATTTCTGTTAAAATAAATATGATATACAGGGATCTTCTTACATCTTGATCTGCATACCAATGAGCACTCCTAAGAAAATGAAAAGAGGATATCCTTGTCATTTATTCTTTCTTTGTGGCACTTTAAAAGAAATAATTTTAGGTGAAATTTTTACTTTTCACTGCAAAGAATTGATTCATTGATTCTATCTTCCATGTTTATGAGGTATCCAGCCCCAATAAACCTGTCATTTAACGGCCTTGAGTGGGATACTTGAGACAAGAAAAATCCTAGCTCTGATGGATAGAAGAACCTCTGTACAGATGTCTGTGTGAGAGCACTACACAAAGACTACATGTAAGACATGAGGGCTACACAGCATCCTACTTGTTTATCCAAGTGGTGCTTTTGATCCTCCTGTAATGGTGGAGGCTTCGTCCTCAAGAACAACAGGGCCCTGTTATGGTTTAAGAGGTCTAGGAGCCAACTTAGGTCACACTGCAACCTCTATAAGCTTTACTAATGTGAAGAAAGCTCAGAAACCATGCAATGTGTTTATGCAAGTTTATTGGTGGAAGACCAACAGATGAGAAATTCATGGGGTTCCTATCGTTTCCTTTATAGACCGTTTCATCTCCCAAGGGACACTTTGTGTGGAATGAAAGGATAGTTTGGTAACACTGTAAACTGGACCACAAAACACTTGGAGATATTATACCAATATCTTGAGCAATAAGTCATTTCATCCTAACCCCTCCAAAGAGACTTTTCTAATAATAAATTTCAAGAGGTTAGATACAATGTTTGTTTATTTAGCATCCATCTCCAGGCTCACAGTAGGCAGTAATTATTGAATGAACTGTTACATCTTTTACATATTAACACCATGATATTTTTAGGTACCTGTTGGAGTTTAAAAACTGTAGTGACTTTGGGATCAAATGTGCTAACAGTCAGAAATAGTGATTTTTTTAAAAAAAGATGAATAAATAGCATAACATTTAGTAAATACCATTTAAAACCCAGGTAAAATACTGTTCCTGACCTCAAGGGTACCATTCATGAGCTAAATCCCTCCCAAGAATGTTAAAATAAAAAGGTACAAAAGAAAGAAAATTCTCATTATTTTATAATATTTTCAATATATAACACACATGTAATTAAAATTCACCATTCAATGTACAACACTGTGATGATTTTTAGCAACTTTACCAAGTGTTGTAATCATTAACATAAATTAATTTAAAAGTATTCCATCCCTCTAAGAAGAACCCTCACACCCATTCCTAAGCCCTATTCCTAGCCCCCGGCCCAGGCCACTATGAATCTACTTTTGTCTCTTTATATTTACCTTATCTGAGAATTTCATATAAATAGAATAATAGAATATGTGATGTCTTTTTTTCTGTCTTTTTCTCTTAGCATAAAGGTTTTGAACCTGTGTCAGTATTCTGTACAATTTTTCACCTGGATAACATTCTCCTATACAGATATAATGTATTTTGACAGTGTGTCTTGTCAACACATACCTATGTATTTGTAAATATGTGTGATATAAAGTAATTACAATGATGTAATTAACGTTTATATAATTAACATCAGTGAATTGTACTGATACCTTAAAATGGTTAAAATGATATATATTTTGATGAAAAATAGAAATACATTAGACAACACTCAAATATATGGAAAATTATATTCAATATAGACTAGTCTGAGAAATTGTATTTTTCATAAATAAAGCAACTTTTACAATACTACATGCTGAAATACCCTTGTCTAGAGTTGATAAGTACATACAAACAATATATTATGGCATACATGCAGTACAATTACTTTCAAAAGCACTAGAAATTCTATCTGGTGTTTACGTCTGAGTTAGTGGGTGGGAAGGTGGATAAGTGGAGGGTGATATGAGTAGAAATAAAGTAATAATAACGTTCCACTTTTTTTTTTTTTGAGACAGGATTTTGCTTTCTTGCCCTGACTACAGTGCACTGGCATCATCATAGCTCACTGCAGCCTCAAACTCCTGAGTTCAAGTGATCCTCCTGCCCCAGCCTCCCTAGTAGGTAGGTCTACAGTCCATATCACCACACCTGGCAAATGTTCCACTTTTTAAGGTGGATGTTGGGGTCACAGGTGTTCATGTAAAGTAAAGGACCTTTAAAGAAAGACATAAAACAAAAACAAATTCATTGAGGATGTATGATTTCATAGCAGCCACATTTAAATCTTCCATTGAAAAATGGCTTTGGGATTTGAAATAGTTTGTTTCCAAGAAGAAAGTCTATATTTGATATTCTACAAGAAGAAAATCTGTCACATAAATCTATCAAGAGCAAAAAAATAAACATAGGATTTTTCCGTCTTGAGTCTTCAGATGTGTTATTATGTAGTTACCGTCACGTAATGAATGCAGGTTCAGTTCACCAGCTTATCACACAGTGGAATCAACCTCTCTGAGGACCTGCTTCAGCTGATTTTATTAGCAACTGCTGAAATTTCATCTTTCTTCCTGCGTGGCCAGCCAGAGGATAGTGTATCAAATTTTACTTCACTGCCATTATGATGGTTGCATTCTGTATTTTTATGCTCTCGTAAATCACATTGAGTATAACCATTTTATGTAAATTTGATCTAGAAGTAAGTTAAGGATAACAATGTTTTAAGATAATATATTAGAGAACATAGAGAGGGAACACTTTGAAACATGGCCCAGCTGATGCAGTAAAAGACGTTGATAAGATCATTTCAAAATTGGCATTTGAGATTCTAAAAAGGCAGTTAAGTTAAATAACAAATTTATTCAGCTCTAATGAATATTTGATTGGCTTTCAGAGATAATTGCCCTCTACCAGGGTCATAGCATTAACATGAAAATTAGCCATTATCTTCTCAGTGAGAAGTGGGAAGAAATCCCTACTAAACTTCTTGAAGGAGATTTTCAATAAAAAAACTTTGCACACTGTTGATACTGTATCGTGATTTGAAAATGCTTTTTAAAATCTGCTTTATATATTAATTCAGAAGGAGTATTTCTATGTTCAGAGAAATAGATTCAAATGCATAATAAAAAACATCTTTACATGATCAAATTCTGTTACATCTTTTTGTGTTGGCATGTCTATTGTGGGTTATTTTTTGCTCCCATTTGGAGACCAGGTGTCAATGATCATAAGAAATTAGGTATTGCTCTCGAATCTGATGTGGGACTGTGAAAACTGTGTGACACTGATCTCACCCAGAGAAACTGACGTGCTAGAATTCTATATCATTACAATTGATATGATTTCACAAGCAATAATACTGGTTTTGAAAATCTAGATATTTTGGAAAAAATTAGTAAGAAATAAAAATATCTTGAAAATGAGTTGTGTAATAAACCGCATTAAGTAAATTATCATGCAAATAGATGAAAATATTCTGTATTCAAATGAAACTTCTTTCATAGGTAAACTTGTAGTGATGTATAATTTTTAAATTATTGACAACTGTCCAACGGTAAGAGGATATCTCCAACAGGCACAGAAGATGGAGGGGCATGGCAGTATCATGCATCTAAGATACATCTGTCGTAATACTCCTTAAATAAATTTCGTGTGCCACAGGAATAGAGTGGCAGAAGTGTTACAAGGGAATTCCAGCATCAGAATAAAATTATGGCATTTCCATGTGAAATTTACTAGAGAAATACTTCCATGTCAGAACAACAATGGGAACAAAAGTCTAAAATATCTAATTTGGAAACTAGTAGATAATTGTATTTTACAGATTGTTATAATAAAGATAAGAAAGATATAAAGTTATCTTACTCATATAAAAAATATAGTCTGGGAGACAAAAGTTAGAACTATTAAAATAATGACAGAGAGAGTAGTACTTAATAACATCAAACACATGAGTGCAAGTCCTAATTATAATAAGATGTTTTACTGCTATGTCACTGTGAGATTATATAATTTAGGTCCAGAAGAATAATGCTCTTTCCTCTACTTACGTGTGCTTGCATAAAACTCCCTACATATTCTTTACAACACATCTTAAATATTAATCGTCTTTGATGACATAGCTTAAATATCCCCTCCTCCATTCTCTCAAGCAAAGTCAGCTTTAGATGCTTCTAGTCTCACTTTGTCCTATGTCTATTAGCTGATAAGCACTTGTTATTATATCTCAAAAATTCTTAAATGTATATTTCCTACAATGTAATACCATCAAAATTGATGTGTGTTGTAATAGATGTGATAAAAGAGCATTAGCTCATAATTTTGATTAATAGTTTATTTTTGTTCTCAATGGTATGTAAAATAATTTTGACATGATCATTGGAGACTTAGATTTACTGAAATGCAATAATAAATATATGTGCCTGTCTTCATCACCAGTGAGCCCAAGAGTAAGATCTATAGTATGATCTTTTATAAGTTGTACAGTCCCCAAAAGAATGTCTGTCAATAATCGATGAATAATAAATGATTGAGTGGTGATGCCTTATTATAACCAGCCTTCTAATTATCATTTCATTTAAAATATTAAATCTTGGGGCAGCACCTGTGGCTCAAGGAGTAGGGTGCTGGCCCCATATACTGGGGGTGGCAGGTTCAAGCCCAGCCCCAGCCAAAACTGCAAAAAAAAAAAAAGTTTAAATATTTTCTATAAGGACATATAGTGCAAATACAATAAAATAAAATCAACATGTGTCCTCTGGTCCAGATTATTTATATTGTCCCAGGAAGCCTTGTTTTTCAATAGATTGATTTTTTAAAAAGTTAAAAGGTTCACATGCTAAGAAGAAACTATGTACTTAACCAATATGAATAACTAGATGGCAAAGCATATGTCACTTTCACAGATTTTGGAGAGAAATGCCTGGGCACAGATGCAGCCCAAACACTTATTAACTGGTCATCTCAATAATTTAATTTTACGCTATGAATAGCATGACCCTATACTTCATGTCCAATGTAAGAACCTTGTGACAATAAAAGGGGGCATTTGGGGTTGTTACCAGTACATCAGGACAACTTTTATAAACTAGAACTGACTTAGGTAGTATGTGTAAATGTGCTGTATAAATACAGTTACCTCCACCTAACTCGTGATACCAAGGAGTGTGAGAGGGGCAACAGGAATAGTTTTATATGTGTGTGTTATCTTCCATTTCTATACTTACCACTTTTATTAAGGATCTTATCACCTATTAGGCACTTAAAATAACTTCCTTGAGGTATAGCAAACTGAATCCATTTACAGGGTATAAACGTGGTTCAATAGATACATTCATTCATGACTATTCCCAAAGTCAGGATAGGAAACACTCCCATTATCCTCATTTGCATGACAGCTTCTCCCCCTCAACCCCATTCAATCACTGACCTGCTTTCTCTGTATTTAGATTAGTTTAGATTTAGTAACTGTCATATAAACGGGATAAAACATCAGGCACTTGTCTGCATCTGCTTCTTACGACCTAGTGATTTTGAGATTCATCTGTATCATGTTATATATCAGCAGTTCATTCCTTTTTGTTAAGTAGTAATTCATTTCATGGATATATAATTTTGTTTTTACATTTGCCTATGGATGGAAATTTAGTTTCTCTAAATTTGGTTTTTATCCTTGATGAGTAAAATTTCTTTCAAATATTTAAACATTTGTTTAAATGTGTTTTTGTGGACACGTGTTTTTAGCCTTCTTGGGGTAGAATTGCTGATTCATAGGATAACTATGTGTGTAATCTTATAAGAGACTGCCAAATAGTCCTTTAAAGTAATTGACAATTTTTTAATTCCAACCAGGAGTACAATTTCCTCACATTTTTTCTAAAAATTATTTTCATCTGTATTCTTTGTTGCTTTCTTTGTTTCTTTTACTGTTAGCCATTCTAGAGTGTGTGTGTGTGTTTGTGTGTGTGTGTGTTTTAACAAAGTGTAGCTTTCATTAGCATTCCCCCGACAGGTAATGCTTTTCAGCAAGTTTTATGAGTGAGTGACTACCCATGTATATTCTTTTCTGAAGTGTTAGTCTGCTTTTGAATATTTTTAATTGGATTGTTTGTATTAGCATTATTAAATTGTACGATTTTAACATAATCTGGATACAAATGTCTTCTTGTATACATGTATTTCAAATATTTTCTCTAATTGTGTGGTTTGCCTTTTTGTTTTGCTAACGAGCTTTTGAAGCACAAATGTTAATACTAAGGAAGCCTTAAGTTTTAATAGCCGCATAATTATCTTGTAAAGCAATGTTACAAAATAGGAACATTGCAATTAATATGATTTCACAAGCAGTAATACTGGTTTTGAAAATCTAGATACTTCCTTGGAAAAAATCATTGAGAAATAAAAGTAATCTTGAAAAGCAGTTGTATAATAAACTATGTAAATTATGCAAATAGATGAAAATATTCTGCATGCAAACGAAACTTTACTTCTCTCATAGGTAAACTGTATAATTTTTAAATTACTGACAATAGTATAATCTACTTTCAAGAACTTTATTTTTAATTCATTTCAGTTTTAATTTATTTTGGATTTTTTCAATATCTGTTGGCTACTTTTTCCAAAATATGGCACACTTTAAACAGCCTTTTGTATTGCTATATCTTTTTACAATCTATCCTGTATTTTGGTATCCTATTCAAAATAAGGTGTCAAGATTTTTAAATACTAGAGATTGAACATATACATCAAAATTAGTAATATTTTAGGTATATTGGACTAGTGTTTGTCATTATTTTGTTGCTTTAACAACATACAGCGGTGGCCCAGGTCATTTGTAAGAATATTTTGTCTCCCCTTATTTTTCTAAATAGCCAGTCTGTAATATGCCTTAACACACTGAATTTATTTCAATTAAGATTATTTTAGTTATTTTCTTTTGTCATTTATAAATAAGCCTTGTGATATTATTTATCCTTGTGCTGTATTTGACTTTAATATTCTGTTGTACTTATATTTCCAATTTTCTGCACTATATGTATTGGGTACCTTCTGTGTGCTAGATCTTTATAAATATTCATAAACTGTGTACTACATCTTTATAAATATTCATAAACTATAAGCAGATGTGAGCATCTGCATTTATTTTGGTGTTGTCACATCTTTATATGTTAAAATCCACAGAAATCTTAACATTTTTGTTTTTGCTTTCCTTTTTGTTATATTAAGGTGTATAACTGGAGAATTATCCGTGTATTTAAGTTATATTTTCTATATAATTAATTTCAATGTCAAAAAGTTATAAGTATATATTGAGTATGATAGAGCAGAGAACTGATTGAAATAGCATTTCTGCCTTCCTCAAATAATACTCCTCTGTAAGATAAACAGGATTGAAAACAAAAAGTACAATATTCTGTCTATATGGCTAAAGCAGTGAAGGAGAGAGAAGAAAAAAAGCATCTTGGGTGTTTATAACATTTAAACATTCCTATTAGAAAAATGCACACTTTGTTTTCCCCTTGGGAGCAATGCAAGTTTTATGTAATGGTAGGTGATGTGTACAATTCTATCTTGAGATGAGGCAACTGGGAGCCATGCCCTGGGCCCTGGGGACTGGCCCCAGCCAGTGGTGGTGGTGTAGAGAGTTGCTTCACCCAGGATAGGGACTATTTTCCACCTTTTTTTCATATGAGTGTGTTCAACCAGATGGCTCTAAAAGGTTAATGTCTCATAATGATGAGACTGACAGAGAGCCTGATGGCCAGATCGCCTTCACAAGAGGGTAATCCTGAGAACAGATCACCCCCAGCTGGCCTGCAGTGACCATTGAATCTATTTTTTTGTTTCCCACTAATTTGGTAAAGTAATGAAGCAGTAACACATTTGATATATTCCTATCATATCTGTGATATATGAATTCCTCTACCACTACATTTGAAAGGTTTACTTTGATGTCATTGAGAAAAAATTAAAAAGCATATAACAATAAAAATTTCATGATAAGTATTCTTTATCAGATAAATAATAATAATTATATATGTTATGCTTAATTTGTGAGACCCTGTCTTTAGAAGAGTATTTTTATATTCTTCCCTATGTTATTATTGCCAATAATTCCCTGATTATTGGCAAGAGGTGCCCATATAATATTGGGCAGAGTTATCAAAATACATAAAAGGCCAGCCAAGAAAATTGTCCTGGTTCCTAGGCCCCATGAAATAAAATTTGTGTTTTCTTCAGATTCAAATTGAAATCGAGAACAAATGCAAATGACTGTCACCTTGCAATTGCTTTTACAATTGCATCAACTTAAATGGAATATTTTTCTTCCAGAAATTTATCTCCACACTAGTGAAATGCAGAGACCAAATTATAAGAAGAGTGTAAATTTGCATAGAAATATACACTTTTTTGAAGAAGTTAACTTCTGTAGAAAAAGTAGTAAGAATTAGAAATGACACAGCTTTCAGAATTGCCCCCAGTTTTTAAATGCTCGTCATTGGGAATGGTCTTACTCTTTTCCTCTGTTCTGTTCTGTAGCACAGGCAGTTTCAGTAAAGGAACCTGCAATCCCCTAGCATCCTTTGCATGACATTGTACATAAACCCAGGTCCCAGACAGTGTCTCCCTCAACTGGGGGAAGGATCACGTATCAATAGTTGGTATGAAACAGTTTTTCCATATTCAAGAAAAAGCGATCCTTATTAAATTCCAGAACAAACTGACTTAAATAATCTTAATGATATTTCTTCCTTTAAACAAATAATTACATTATTAAGTATGAAATGTCTGTTATCCTTAAGGACGAAATTGGACAGTTGATATCCATCCACTTTAACACTTCTTTTTTTTTTCTTTATTGTGAATGTACAACCTCATCCTTTCAAAGGATGTTGATAACATAACAAGGCATGTTATGTTATGTTATGTTATGTCGATAACATAACAAGGCATGTTATGTCTTGTGATTATCTTTCAAATTTTTTAGAGTGATTTTCATTCAAACATGAAATGTGCATTATTTTTAAAATATGAGTTCCATCATGAAAACTTTACCTCCTTCATGTTTACATGGATGGAGCTGGAAAATGTTCTTCTTAGCAAAGTA